>JABFPB010007150.1:0-11312 GCA_022817645.1 Ceratoteleas bidentatus | reverse complement strand
AATATTCTGTCACTAGTTCCATTGACAAGTTTGCCACGATATATAATTGGTATGGGTCTTTTTAATTGGTATAATTGCATACAAAAATGAAAATTTTTGCTAAAAAATTGATCTACTTTTAAAAACGTCTAAATAAGTGAGAAAATCGAACTGTTCTTGTGTAACTTTATATTTCCACTTTGATATAGTTTAACTGAGAGATACTGTTTCCGTCATTACAGTATCTCTCAGTTTAATATTGAATATTATTCATAATAAAACACATTGAAATTTGTTAATATAGAATTTAATATAGAAAGTTTTTAATGTAGAACAGGATTCCCTGATTCATAAACTATTTAAAAACGGTAAAGAAAAAAGTTTCTTTACTGTTTATCTAATCATTTTTAATATATGCTTGTCTCAATGCAAATTATGCCATCTTTTCCATTCAACTCCATGTATTTTCAAGTATTTTCATTGAATATTTCTCAGCCAAACGGTCGGTGACTTATATCAAATAAAATGGAAATGAAAAAATATAAGAAGCGACGAAAATGTTCGATTTATCTAATACACTTTTCCTCGATATAACGTCCTTAATAAGTTAACCTTTAGAATGTCGAGCAAACTTGTATATAACACGGTGGTTATCCGCGGTTGTTATAAGATGTTTTCAATGGATAAATCATCGTACTCAGACAGTAGCGAGTCAGTGTTCACGTACAGTGTGAACTTACTGCATACAGTCATCAATCGGTCTGGATAGGGAAGACTTCAGTTGAAAGAACTTAGGATTTTTAGCAGGGTGGTGCATAACTAATCCAACTTAGCCAATGACGGATCTGTACACAATTTATCAGTGTCTAAAGTATAATATATTGTTTTTCGCATTAATTTCTTTAGTTTTTCTATTTATACTTCTATAAAATCTTCAATTAGTGATTAGCATTACTAATTTAAGCGAATAATTAACTAAACTTGAGTTATATACGTGCAATCATATTATAATCTTGCAATGTAGCGATCGTAAACGTAAGTTTTTATGAGATTAATTTTTATGAGACTTTTTTGATTTTTTACTACATGCATTAGGAATTGGAATATTTGACATCTCAGTATCCCAATTCCGAAAACTTTGTAATTAGATATGTTATGATTTTGTATAAAGTAATATATTATATATTCTTACAATTAGTCCTTTCGATTTATTATAATTTTTCCCATATCACTATATTTTATTGATACCTCATAGTAAGAAAGGGTGCCACTTAGCGGTCAAAACCTATCGGCAAAGAATAATCAAATCATGTTTTAAACTCTGATATTGATCTTGGAGCAAGACAGACCAATGCGAAGTACATAAAAAAATGTAAATTAAAATGAAACACATTTTTTCTTAATAATTTTGAAATTGGTACAAATCAGCAAACCAGACAGCATCATTCCGATTAACTCACAACAAGCACTCCGAGAGCAAACAGCATGTAACGTCAGTTTCCACCAATCGCTGTCGTAGATGTCGCTTCATTGCACCGATTTGACCGACGTTGTAAACGGCTCGTCCGTTGATTTGCCTCTTTAGTTTTTGTCGCGAAAGAACAAGGGTTACACACCACGAACAATTATACTGCAGTTTCGCCTGATACTAAATGGTTAGTCATATTTTTTTACTTACAATTTACTCATTTCTACATAAAAGTATATGTACAAAGGGTGAAATCTCCACACATATTCAAATACTTATACATATGTGGTCATGGTCTTACAATATCATAGTTGCTTGCGAAATTGATTTCCGCGTCGACGGTTCTGCAATCTTTCAAATCTCGCAATAATACACACATGATTTACATACATTGTACGTCGATGGAAATGTGCAAAATTCAAGTGTTCAACATGGAACCGATATAAACTTCGCCAGAACTGTCGACGGACTCGCGTGTCTCCGAATCAAAAGCACCACGTGGAATAAGCGGTTGCGCCGTCGAACGTGACTTTCAACTCGATGTGATAAAACGCGAATAAAACATGTTCACACCGCGACCGCGTCACGAATGCATTTTTGTACCAGTAGCGCCACCGCGTGGGTGACCGGAACATGTTTTACTAGGTGTTGCAAGCAAAGTCAATGTGATGTTTTGCATAATCGGTAGTGATGTGACGTCGTCGTTTCGAACTACAAAAGTGTTTTCCGATAAATATTGCATTTTACGCGAGGGTACGTTATATAGATGGCGCATCGGTCGCGATGGTTTTTACAATCTGCTGTCGGTATGCGCAGTGTATAAAACGTAAGCCGATATTAGGTATACAGATATACATATTAATACAAAGACAAATCTATGAATGTACTTGTACATACATATAAATATAATTGATACGTTTCATGAACTATATTTGTAGACAGAGCAGTTGAGATGTATTGGGTAAAATAGCGATGTATCAAACCATATCTTCGCAGATAAGTAACTAAGTGTCAGAAGTACCGAACAGAAGGCTTCTCGGTCCTCCAGACTCACTGAAACAGTTTGTCAAAAGGGCGAAAAATGTCGAGAGAAAATATTTACAAGTTCAAATCGTGCAATGTGTTTGCAAACTGGACAATCCACTCGATTACTATTGCATCTGTGATTCGAATACATGAATGTATCTTTAAACTAAAGCGATGCCTGGAGGACCGAGCTTTCACTATTGTGATACATTTCTAGCTTTTGATAGTCGACTGTTCACTTTGCTTTGCCACAGGTTTTCTACGCGCAGTCCTAGGCGAGTACTCAAACGTAGACGTAGATCCCGCTTCGAGTATCCAAAGTACCGATAGGTGTCACTCCGTTCGTCGTTCCGTTGTCCTTAATTGTAACTGACGTAACGTTTTCGCAGTTAGAGATAACCGTGTCACATCAGTATTATCCTCGTCAACTAACAAAACTTTGATGCATCACTATCTTAGTCAACGTTTATTATATATAAATATATACAAATAAATATATATATATATTTACAAAGACACCGACAGACATACATTGTACACAGACGCAAAACCTTTATATTTGAACGTCTGCATTTGAACCAACTCGCCGTGGGGTCAATATGTGGCCTTTATGCCACGACTGCGAGCTCGCACATTCGAGTCTGGTTGGTGACATTGAAAGTCCGATGGCGATAACGTGATGGGCACTCGCTCGAGGGAGGCTTCGGAACGTCTGGCACCTGATTGTCTTTCAATTATGTCTGCTAATATGCTACATAGGATTAATGTGACTTAGATCTCTGATTGGCTTTGTTGATGGCAATTGTCCAGTTACATCGCCCTGAATTTCATCTTTAGTTGTTTTAGTTTAAGATCCATGGTTTTCCAGCATACTATATTCTGTTACTTGGCACTACTTGGAAAGAGCAACTTCACAGGTACATTCCTGTTTTAAACTCTGATGTTATATATATATCTAGAAAATGGTATTTTCATTTGGATTGAGAATTGAAGAGTAGCTTAATGAGTTGAGGAAGTAAGATGAGGGGTATACAGAGTAGAAGCAATGCCGAATGATATGGTGCTTTTCCATGCAACGACTAGTAATTGGGAGAAAGTTTTCTCTGAGATCTATAAAATGTCCTGTGTACTACCTTGTGGTCGAAGGTATTCAGATCGACTGTGCTCTGATTGGCTGTAAAACTTGTTTCCTGTTGTGCCTTGAAATATCTTTTTTTCGCAATGATCCAGTCTTGGTTCACGCGATCGATATCCATCTTAATTGTTATCTTCCCAGCATCATCGTCATTCACCTGGATATGGAATTAGACGTTTATGAATCATTTTCAATCAAGACGTTTATGATTAGTTTTAGATGCCTTCTGAATACTATTCAGAAGGCGTCTAAAACTAATCTTGAAATAGAACAGCAATTTCTGTTGACTCAACAGAATTTGTTCTTCCCGTGTGGATACATTCAGCGAAAATTCAAATTCATTCTCGCGCCTATTTCCAACACATTCGTTAATTGAGGTAACAGGCCACTTTCGAGAGATGCCCTCACCGTCTTTATCTCTCTCTCTCTCCCTCGACCTATCTCTCTGTCATTAGCTGCTTCGATCGGTATCAAATTGTCCCGCAGTGCTCCAGACACTCCACATCTCGATACCTTATCCTCAGTGTCTGAGGCTGGAGTTGAACGTACCCGACCACCAACGATCATTTTGATACCAACTTTTGCAGCGGCCCAACTTTTGTACGCCTTTTTATCATTTGTACGACGAGTCACGAGCTCGCCCGGAGCCTAGGACAGTATTTCTACGAAACACCGAGTACTTTGGGACTCACCTCGATGGCCAATTGAGACGTGCTTCATGGATTGAGTTCAACGTTACATTATTACTGTTATTGCAATTACTGTTAACAATACCGATAACAATAACAGGTGAATGGTAAGACCTTGTAAATTGCGCGAAATACGAAGTACAGTATGTCTCCGCTTGGAGGAACGCTTTAATCATCTTCACAAAGCAAGATTCATCGAGATCGTGATCTCGATAGAACCTAGCAATGCGCGAAGTCCTAACTGGTTGTCTCAAAATATTCGCGAGTGGGCGATAGGGATGAAGTGTACTATGACATCACGCTACGTTTTGACTTCTGAAGATTGGTGCCGCAAATATTCTCATGCACGTTTATGACTCGAAGAAGTTGCGGCACCCGCCGGGTGGCATAAGCAAGGGAACTCAGTAACTGGAAATTTACGACTAAAAGCGAACGGTTATTGACAAAAGTAAATGGGTTTATTATTATTATTACTATTATTATTGCTGTAGAGATACTCTTCTGTTTTATTCTTCATTTGGTTCTTTCTCCAGTAGGTTGTTAGCAATAATAATGTTTATCCTAATGTAGTATAAGCGTCGCACGATGGCTTTGAACTTATCATTGTGAGTCTGGGGCAAATCTTCAACGAATTAAAGTTTGGAGAACAGTTCTGTGGTCGAAAGATAAAACCAGTTTATCCATTTTTCATCTGCTTTCGTGGCGTCTGTTTAATAAATCAAAACCTTATTCATAAATAAGATTTGTAATTTGCAAACCTTATTTATGAATAAGTTTTAAAAAATAAAAAGGAAAGAGCAGCGGTTACTCCTTAACCGCTGCTCTTTACTTTTTTCCGTATAATGATAATGAAATGGTCAAATAGCCCATTTTATTTTATTTTCTCCACAGAATTGTCTTTTATCTGTAATCGCGTTTGAGCATTGACTACTAGTGTCGCCCCGGACGTTTTCGAGATACTTTTTCATGTTCCACGTGTTACGAATTTTGGATGCAATAATGGCTATTAGAAAAAGGTCTTCCCGATGGAGCATTATGTACATAGCCAGGGAGAAAGATTGATTATTAAAGCTGTCGAGTACAAGAGTAACTATTTTAGAGACAAATCGTTGCTATTTTGTGTCTTTTGCAGCTTAAGAATAAAGCGCGGTTATACTTGTGGCAATGCTGGGGTTTCTTCATTCGATATTCCTAGGCATTCCTGATAATCGGTTCAGATTCCCGAAAGATTACCCAGAAATCACACCATTTCATGTGTGATTTCTGGGAAAAAGAAACCAATCCTTGGAAAGCAACCAAGGAATGGTTTCTAGAATCTTAGACTAATCATTTGGAATTTCTTGGAATTTCGGGTGAAGGTGTTGTTAAAGGAACGGGAAGGGAACGACCAGTTGAACGTAGCACTACGTATTGTTTAATTTAGAGTATATTTATTTCGTAGTATCGGCTGGAGCGAAGTTTCCTCCAGCCAAAACCACGTTACATTACGTTCGACCGGCGACCTTTGTTTTGATGTGATAATGAGGGCGAAGCAAGTATTAGTGTACTATAAGTTGTAATGCAATGAGATTGGTTATCACCGAGTCTACTTATCGGATTTTATTCTACGTTGAAGAAATGAGTGTTTATACCTGAGTGCAAGGCAGACAGCGAAAGTCTTCTCCTTCGCTCTATACCACTGTAAGGGACATGTTTTCATGACAGGGAAACTTCGCGAAAATTGTGATCCGCCACGCTTTATTCTCACAACATGCCATACAAATTGTACAATATGATTTTGTATATCTTGGAATACGTTGTTAATTTTCAACGAAAGTGAAATAAATACTCTTAGAAGGACATCGGCGAACTTTATTTCCCGCGAAAACGTCACTTTTGAGTGAAAAGCGCAATCCCGTTATCGACAAGGTGCGAACGCCGTAATTGGCCGGCGCATTAAAATTGCATTGTCCAATCGAGCCGAATTTTACTTTCACCGGGCCATCGCGACGCTGCCACATGTTGAACGCATGCGACTCACACGCGCTTCACGGAGGGTTCGCAATTTCCGTTGCATCGGCAGACCGCAGTGTCATCGCGAATGTGATACTTTGCTGCCTCAAGGATACATAATTGATTCCAGCCTTACAACCCTACTTTCATTACACGTCGCTTCGTAAACAACAATTTCGAGAGGCCATAAAGCGCTAGATGCAGTTTCTGTTGAAATTGCAAAAATTGCCATGTTTATTTACGTCGACGGTCCTAATGCATCAACAAATAGAAAAAAAGTCGCTTTTTCCCTTTTAGAGGAATGCAGTAGAAAATAGGGTGTTTTATTTACGGACGTAATGTTTTCTTAGGAAAACAGGAGAAGAAAAATGTATGGTCTCAAATAAAACAAAAAGTGGATTTATGCTTAGATTAAGAAAGGAAGCTGATTATAGGCTTGAAAAAAATCAAATTTATTAACATAAAGAATAATATAACTAATATTTATTTTCTTATTAAACATTCTTTTATCAATTGAATATGGACTAGAAATTGAGACTATGTCAAAATAACATTATATGCGATATCCAGAAGCAATAAAGTTTTTTCTTAGAAAATATAGACAGTCTTTATAATTTATACCCCAATATAATACCAAGTAGTTTTACATGTTAATTAAAAAATACTAGGGTATATAAAAAAATACGTTGTTGGGTACAACAATTAATTAATTAATTTATGTATTGACTTATTATTTTTTTATTGAGAAATCAATTTGGAATTGAAACAAATTTACATTTGTTTTAGGAGTCCTATAAACGCGTCAAAACCGCAATTTTTTTACTCTTTAGAAAATCGGGTATTGCTTGTAAGTAGTTCAATAGTTACCAAATGTGAGATTTTCTCGTCATTATGCGTTAATAAAATTTGCAAACCGTGATACCTTGGTCAATTTAATACGAATATAATTAACTTGCATGATAGACAAGTTCAAGATTTTTAGACTTAATTGAGTAATAGAGTAATAAAATTCAAACTTGCTAAAAAATACAACTTTTCGAGTTATCAGCCAAAACCCCTTGAAATCAGCAATTTAATGGGGGGGAGGCATCCAGAGCGTAAAAAAATTAAGCTCATTTTGAAACATTTTGTCTAATACTCAAAATAAAATAATCAAACTAAAATAATACCAAAAATAATTTTGGTATTATTTTAGTTTGATGAATTCAGCACCTCCGCGCTCAAATCCGTTTTTCAGATAGCTGCCTGTCTGACAGTCGGAAATGGGAAATCCTGGAACAACATAGGACAGTGTCGTTCATATTTTCCAAAACTTTCTGATAGTAGCCAAAATGTTGCATAACCGATTTTAGAAAATGCAAAAATACTAAAGTGACAGTATTTTTTGTAAAAAAAAATTTATTTTTCCTGCTCAAAAAGTAGCACAAAATTGCTTGTAAAAACTCAAGTTGTTAATATATCAAAAAATCCTACGATACGTTTTCGAAAATACATTTTGGAAATTTGTTCTGCAGTTTTCGAGATTTAGTGACTGCCTACAAAACAAGTCATTTTGAGGAAAACGCATTTTTTATTGTGTCGCAAGATAAGATTAATAATTGCTAACCTTCACAATATTCCGCTTCCATTCTAGAAAACCATCTGCGGTGACATTTTTACTACAATTAAGCATTCGCAGTGATATTTCGTGTCTTTCACTCGTCATAATACAGAAGATTGGTCTTTTTGCCTGACCCGCTCCCCTATTTCTTGATGTATCTTCATAAATTGCATTTTGCCACAACATTCTAGACAGTATAAGGATACCGAGAATGCAAAAAATTATATTTTTTGAAGGACTCAGGGTGGGGTCCTCCTTAAGAAGCTCTAACTCTGGCATTCCATTAATCAAATCCAGCCCATCCTCCAAAAAAAAAAAAAAATCTGTACTACATTCAAGTAACTATTAACAGTCCCCAAATTCTCAAAATCCCATTCCCCTCCTTCTACATCTCAATCCGAAAAATCCTTCCCAAAAACCCCTTTCCTTTGTTTACTTCCCTCGCCGCTCCCCAAAATTCCTCCGCATCCTTCAACAATAACCTTCCACCCAAACCTACCGAAGCACTTAATTAAACGCACACAAACCCCTTCTCCCCTCCCCCCACCTTCCCGTCGAAATAAAGTCGAGTTCGCCAAATGCCAAATTGGGCCCAATTGTGTCTGCTGCGAAAAACCTCCCCGAAAATATTTTCGGCCGCGCGCAATATCTCGTCCAAACAAAGACCCCGCATCGGTCCACACGTCACCACCACCACCACTACCGTCGCGACCACCGCCACGGCGATTCGACTACGCCGCTGTGTGAAAGTGAGGGAGCGCGCGATCGTCGCATGACAAGGAGCGCAACAGACGCTATTGGCGTACGATCGTGTTAGTGAATGGAACGCGGATGAACAGGTCGGCGTTCGGCTCGTAGTACTCGCGGTGGCGGCGCGCGCCGCACGCACCCGCGCGGCCCCGCCACCCCGGCGACCGCGCGCAGTAACGGCTCAAAGATATCCGGGCCCCGGGAGCTTAAGAGAGAGAACACGCGGTGGAACCGGCGGATTCGGGACATGTGAGTTTATGGAGCAGAAGTTGGGAGGGATCCCTCGCAAATGGGGGATGAGCAATTTATTGAAATGGATTGCGTAATGGGGAAAAAGACGTATTGACGATTTTCTTGGTATCTGGTTCTGCAAGTTTGAGTTAGGGTATATACCTTCTTTTAGGAGGAATGATGATCCACCTGGGGGAGGATCTTTACGGGAGAAAAAGGGTTGATAAAGGGTTGAAGAGTGAATTAGTAAAAAACTGATTAGATCTTGGGGAAATGATGAATTACAGTGTTGGTTCTGATTATGATTTTCTCTTGCAGAAAGAAGAGGAAGAGATCGAAAATAAATAAATGTGAGAATATGTAAGATTTTTTCAAAGGAGTAATGAAATTAATTGCAAAAGAAAATTGGTATAAGTAGATTTTTTAAAGTTTTTCTTTATTGTTGCAATATATTGTATTAAGCGTATGTATGATAATACATAATAACATTACAGGAGGAGAAACACTGAATTATTCAAACCTATCTAAGCAGTTTCACAGGAATTTAATATTGATTAGTCTGAAACTAATTACTAAATCCTCCTAGTATTGACGGTCTCTTATAAAATGTATACGTCCATTAAAATTAATGCATCCATTAAAATGAAATGAAAATTTGATTATTATTCAGTGAATAGACCTCCATGATTTTCTACAAATTCATATTTTAAAACAGGTTCTATTACACCGATTACACCTGCTGAAACCCCAACGATCAAACCGGAAGTATTGCATACCCTAATGAGAGTTTCTTTGACAATTTTTTTAAAAAGATTGTCGAAGTTTTCAACAAACGAACAAATGTTTGCACAACAAATTTTTCATTTGTTGTTCATTTTACACCTTAGATTCCGGTGACCGAGGAATAATTTAATATTCTCAGAATATGCCTATAATATTATTAGAACAAATAATAATCGGAGAATGTTCCTGGAATATTAAATAATATTCTTTGTTCATAGGAATACTAAAAAGACTAAACATTGCCTTCCGCCTTGGTGGAAAAATGACTATAAAAACTTCCAAAACCCATTGGTCTGTCAATTTATGCAAATAAATCTGAAAAATTAGAAACCTTTAAAAAACATTTATAATTTAGACCGGAAAATGTTTTGCGATTAGAAGTTTTCGCAGATTTGCAGACTTCATTAATAACTATTTCGTACAAATTGATAAAAGCCTGCAAACTTGTTTTCGAGATATACGCAAACTCCTGCATATCTGAATACCTATACGCTCTGAAAAAAATTCTGGCCTTTTAAAAGGTGAAACCTTTGCGCTGGATGCGGAGATCGACAATTGTTTGTATGACTGCATAATGTGACAGTATGTAATGTTTGAAAAGTAACAGGAAAATCTTGAGATGTCTGGAAAATACAGAAATTGTCCACATCCCTTCACACCGTTTTTCTTAATATACAGGGTACATGACGCTGGCTTCCAGTGTCGAAAACACCAGGACGTTAGGCGTACTATTCATGTATCATTTTTAGAATTGTAAAATGCTCATACTGTCGCGTTAGGAAATTCTTGTATAGAACTTAAATTGCAACTGATTTATAACTTTGTATATTTGTATTTTACTTTATTTACCATTTTATTTTCGATTTTGTTATCGTACTTTTTATTCTAGAAGTAAGAAGTATTACATCGATGTTGGAACTTTTTGCCACATTAATGCAAATCTTAGAATAAGTAAGTTTTGGCGCATATCTTACAATAAGTAAGATTTGCGCCATATCTATTCTGCAGATTATTATACAATTTCCATCTCGTATAGATTAAGGGACCATCGCAGACAGGGCCAGTTTCGCGGAAAAATTACTATTCTAAAGTAACTTAATACATTCTGTTCAAATTTATCTTGATTCAAACTTAATATATAATTCTTAACTCAATCAAGCATAAAAACACTATACCCTAACAACACGTACCCCTGAAATCTACGTTGATTCTTCGCAAATAATTGGGAGGCGCAGATTTTCCTGACATATCCGGACATTTCATGGGAGATTTGCCGGACGTCTCCGGTCATTTCATGGGAGATTCTCCGTGGAATCTCCCATTTCGGGAGCTGTGCTCTTAGGGAAGTGAGATTCATAACAATTAATGTTCTTCATACAACAGTTGCAGTCAGAAAGCAACGTTGTTGAGTGACTAAGATACTCGAACTAGGACTTGAATGTTTCGAGATCGCATCCTGCTTGCGGACTTTTTTTCATCGAAAATTTAACTCTTACAATCTCCCGAAATAAAGTAAATACGTTTCAATACGTTTCCAATACCTTTCCAAAACATTTCACCCCCTCCTTTTTAACTCCCACCCACCTCCTGCATTTTCTCGCCCACCCCCTCCTCCCCCCACTTGACCGTTATGACCTTAACCCACCGTCCCCCATTTCC
>JABFPB010007149.1:0-11307 GCA_022817645.1 Ceratoteleas bidentatus | reverse complement strand
TCTGTCGCCTGATGAATGCCAGACTGTTTGCCATACATTTGCCGTACTTTTGCCAGACTGATTTTTTCCACGCGGGTCGGGTCTTTAGGGGATTTTAACGGTCTTTGGGGGTTCCTGGCGTCTTTAGGAGTTTTTGGCGTCTTTGAAGATTTTTAGCAGTCTTTGGGGATTTTTGGCGGTCGTTGGGGATTATTGGCGATCTTTGGGAGTTTTTGGCTGTCTTTGGCGGTTTTTGCGGATCTTTAGGAGTTTTTGGCGGTCTTTGGGCTCTTTAGGGATATTTGTTAATGTAATTAAAATTAACCTTGTTAATGTAATTTAAATGGCTGTCTTTGGGGTTTTTGGCGTTCTTTCGGGTCTTTGGGGGTTTTTGGCAGCATTTCGGGTCTTTGGGGGGTGTTTTTGTCAGTCTTTCTGGTCTTTGGGGGTTTTTTGACAGTCTTTCGGGTTTTTGAGGATTTTGGGCGTTCTTTGGTGTCTTTGGGGGTTTTTGGCTTTCTTTCGGGACTTTTGGGTTTTTTTGGCAGTCTTTCGGGTCTTTGGGGAATTTTAGCGGTCTTTCGATTCTTTGGCGGTTTTTTGGCAGTCTTTCGGGTGTTCGGGGGTTTTTGGCGGTCTTTGGAGGTTTTTAACATGCCTAGCTTATTCCACATCTCTTAACGTGGAAGTATAGAGTCGGATTTGTAGTTCCCCTGGTTTAAATAACATACCGAAAATTTATATTCAGATATGAAAATTTTAACGTAAAAACGTGTAACGTGAAAACTAAATTGCCTTAATTGAATTTATATATTTGTTATAGCATGTTCACTTGGCTGGTTTAGCCGGATCCGATTCATTCTGTCCTTTTCGCTCTTGGTGTCGCCATTTGAAACAGAGTGAGAAACACGATCCGATTATCGGATCTGGCCCTAGGGAACATGCTATTAGTCTAGCTTTGTAATTAAGGTGATGTCTCAAGTCTGCTGCCACGGAGTTAGTGTCTTTGTTAATAAAAAAAGTATGAACAATCATTTCATCACAAATCGACCATAGCGAGATTCTGCAGTGTTGGGAGAATGTAACTGGCTAACAAATCATAATTTTTAATCACGCATTTTCAAAAATAGTGATTATTCGCAATTTGGCCTCGTTGAAAATGAAAATTTACGAATAATCACTATTTTTGAAAATGCGTGATTAAAAATTATGATTTGTTAGCCAGTTACATTCTCCCAACACTGCAGAATCTCGCTATGGTCGATTTGTGATGAAATGATTGTTCATACTTTTTATATTAACAAAGACACTAACTCCGTGGCAGCAGAACTTGAACACGACCTTAATCGGATTCCAACATTTGAAAATTCTGGCCAGATAAGTTTCGCCTTCTTTTAATGATTTGATGAATCATTTAGAAATACCTCAAAATTCTGAAATCCAGACACATAAATTCGCAATCCGGCAAGCTTCTCAATCTGGTCAGCGAACAGATTCCACAACTAGGAGTACCACTGTCACTAAAAACAATCTTTTGTACCTTTTTCCATCCATCAAAATTTTTTTGGAAGTCGTTAATAATGTCAGGACGTTGGACACCTCGTATACACCTTCCTATCGTCCAACGAACTCTGCAAAATCCTCTGCACTCACCACGTTCTTTTTAGTTGATTCTTTTTAGTTGATTGAAAAAGTGTTAAACTGAAGGAACTTCAGTCACAAATCATTACACTATCACTTATTACATTCTCCACAAATTTATCGACTCCGATATTTGCTCATTCAATTACTATTATTCTCTTTTTCAACTTCCTTTTTCTTTTTATCAACAATCAATATTATTGTTTTTCAAATCGTTTTCAACTATATCGTCGTTGATTCATTACTGAATTCCAATATCACTTCGTCGTACTTCCCTCGTCTCATCCTAATAATTTGATATCAAAACAATACAAAACAATTCCTTATTGACCAAAAAGGTAATTTATTAACCAGTACAATTTTCCATAAACTACTGTCTCAAAGACTACATTTGTTGTTGAAACAAAAACAAATTTTCAATTTATTATCTGATTTGAATTCATGCTATCATTTGATAAAACATTATAAGCCAATTAACTTCATTATTTAAATCAATCGGTCATTGAATAGGAATATACATAAAAAGCTCTCGTAGGAGTTTCCGTTTTTCTCTTAACTTTACGTTAGTGTCGCTATCTTTACACTTAATAGTTCCTCACTTTCTCTATTTTTGAAAACTTAAGGATGCCTCAAATACTTTTAAACTGCTCTGTTAATCCAGAAACTACAATGAATGAACATATGCAAGTTTTCATTTAGTGTATTTTCATCATTAATTGAATTAGCCTACTGCTCGTCTAAAGACAGATACACATTTTGTAACAAATAATAGAAAAACACAGCCTTAACTTCAAACTGCTTAGCATTTGCTGATCACTCCTGAACACTCCAATTATATCTAACTGTCATAAAAACCACGAATTATATCTATATTATATTCATCTTATCGTAAGAACCATCATTTAAGTCGCGCAAGTCGTTTTGAGCATTGAACTGCAGTGAGTTGTGAACTTCTCATGTCCATAAATAAACCCTCTCATCTTAACACGTTCGTGTTGTACCCTAAATTTGATTCATTTACAAAATTTTCACATTTGTAACAGTTAATTAATTCAGCCCTTACAAATTAAAGAGAACAGGTTATTCCTCACATTAAATTTCAAGAAGACCCGTGTTTTAAGTTCTTAAAAATTCCTAAAAATTTGTTAGGAATTTGTTAGGAATTCATGCACTGAGAGAAACGCTTCGTTAAACCTACGAACCAGATCGTACAATCTGGATAGTTGATTATTGGATAGCTGATTCAACTATCTGCTTCGTAAAATCAACTATCCGCTTCGTACTCATGTTTGACAGTGCGCGAGTGCATGCGAGTCAACATAACCTATAATAACGGATCCATTTATTAATTTCAATGCTTTATAATAATGTATTTAGTCAAAATTATGGCTAATAAACTACACCAATTTGCCTCTCACTGTCATAACCACCAAATTCTCCTTCTTTCTATTCCCTTCAGTTCGAAGCTTAGTTCTATGTGTTACGAACTGCTTCGTAAACTTTACGAAGCAGATTGTGAAATGGTTACGATCCAGTTGCAGCTGATTTTACGAAGCAAGATCGTTGGATTAACGATACAAATAGTTGTCCTTACAATCCATTTCTCTCAGTGTATGATTTGGTATTCAGACATGTTCTCCCAAAAGTGCAGAATCAAGATATGGTCGATTTGTGATGAAATGATTGATCATACTTTTTTTATTAACAAAGACACTAACACCGTGGAAGCAGACTCGAGACATCACCTTAAGTAATGCATTTATTAGCAACAAAGTCCTTAACTCCGTTGCAGCAGACTTGAGACATCACCTGAAGTTTTCGGTTTGGTTTCTATTCGGGATAGTTTCCATTCGCGATCGTTAGTTGTAATCCCCACAGATGGCAGCACTCGGCAAAGAGTCGCGTTGGACCTGGCTTCTGCGCAGAATCGTCTTGTCCAGTCTTGTCCGACGACAAGCGTCGAAGTTGACGAAATTTCCCACATTCGTGAAATTAGCCCTAACAAAAATTGCTATCGTTTTGTAACAGTCGGACGTATGTAACTGGCAGTCCAGTTCGACACAGCGTTTCCCTCACGCGAACCCAGCAGACGGACGGGTGCGGCCTCGTGCTCAGGTAAGCCGTCGCGCGTTTCGCCCGACGTCGCGTTCGCACGCCAAACCCGCCAAACACGCCACTCGCCCGATCCGCGAATCAAACACGTGCGCGATTTGGCCGATTAATCGTCGCGCCACCGCGCAATCGAGCTTTTGCATCTGTCACATCGGCGCCGCGCGATTAACCTACAATTCGACGGGGTACGCGTTTCGTTCGTACCAACTGTTTCGGCAACATCAACTGCTTTTTCGGACAATTCGTCGATTAACGGGAAACCATTTGTTTTCAATTTTCTGCACGTCGAATGTTGAAGGTCATTTCGATTAGCTTATATTGTCGTGGGATTGTGCATTTTTATGCGCGTCCGATAAATTGGGCTTTCACTCGGTTTTGGTTGGAATAACTTATTTGCTATGTGAAATTGAGTGAGATTTTGCGAATTTGATTTGGCGTAAGCGGAGAAATGATTTGTGTGGATTTTCAGAATTTTCCAACTGGACTTGTAACTGACGAATTCAGTCATGGCTGGCGAACAACAACAGTTTTTTCTAAAATGGAACGACTTCCAGTCAAACATGGTTTCGTCCTTCAAGCATCTGAGAGACGAAAAGAGTTTCACAGACGTCACCCTAGCTTGTGACGGCCAGACATGTAAAGCACACAAAATGGTCCTGTCTGCTTGCAGTCCTTATTTCAAATCGTTATTAGAGGTACTGTGCACTTACGCATTTTCGTAAACAAATATCACTGTGAAAAGCTCAAGATCTTGAGATATCATAATTATTCCATCAACACTTTTTCATTATTTTCATTTTCTTTTCATATTTTAAGTATTTTGCACAGTAATCAGAATGGTTATTTATACTGGCGTAATCAAAGCTTTTTGTTTACATAGAATTTTTATTCTTATGAATAAAATAGGTTATCAAATTTATAAAGAAAATATTTTTTTAAATAGTGGTAAATAATTGTTTTATATTAATGAAAACTATTAATGAGTACTTGAGAAGAAGATTTTATTGAATGTATATTCTACCTGTCATGATGATTAACCAAGTCATAAGTACTATGATATACAAATTTGTTTGTGGAAAGATTAAGGTATGTGAAAATCTACAAAGAAATTAATAAAGGTCCATCAAGAAATATTGATATTGCAAATATATAATATTTGCATAAAGGGGTATACTTTTATGGTTCTAATAATTAATCGCAATGACAGTTCATTTAAATAGCTATAAAACTTTCATTTTCTAGTATATTGATATTCAATAGTTGGTCTACTTTACTTTTATTAATTTAATAAATAAAAGAAAACAAACATTTTTTTATTAAAAAAAAACAAATTTTATTACAAAATTGTACTTAACATATAATTAGTAACTACTTATGATGTTTACAAATTATTGAGTGTAAGTGTCATATGAAGACGTGTAAGAAAAAATATCAAGAGAACTAAATATTTGTTTCTATTTTTAAAAATATCTGCCAAACTTTCAACACAAAATTATTCATATTTGGTACTAATTATCCCCAAAATATAATTAATAACATATCCAATTTCTCAATAATTCCTCATTCTTTTTCCGGTGTAATTCTGAAATATGTTTGTCAACTATTGCACTTCGTATAAGAGCTAATGTATTTTTGGGTAACTATGGCAATTTATATCTCATCTTCTAGCGACACAATTTTGTTAATATTCAAGCAAATAAAATTAATCGTATTAATCTTTATGTATGTAAATTTTCATTGATCTTAAATTTAACAGATTTATAATTTTATTGAAATCCAGTCTAACTTTTACAAAATATTCTTGTCTATATACATAGGTTTGAACTTTAGAATCTTCAAAATAAACATGCTTCAGGTGTATATTTATCAGAATTCAATAAAATTTTAACTGCTATATAAATTTCACAAGTACAGTGCAAATTCTAAAATTCAGTATTCATTGGGAGAATTATTTTTAATAGACATATTTTTACCCAATTTGTTGTAGATTGTAGTTTTAGTTTGGGCAAGAAATAACAAAATTAAATTGTTAGGTAATTGATAGGTTTATTTCTAACTGATATAATATGTCATATATTATATAACATTGAATTCAATGTCCTTAACATGATGATCAATCTTCATACTAAACAAAAATAGTACTAAATAAAAAACAGAAATAGTAATTAATCAATCATAAGATATCATATTATCAAAAACCAAAAGAGTTTATTGTACAATATTTTATATTACTCTGTGAATTGAGGTCAATAGTTATCTTACTTTTCGATAGCACAGTATTTAATTGTACGAATAAATAAACTTTGAGTCAATGTATTGATTTCCATAAATTCATTCAAATCATTCATTGATATCAATGTATTGATTATGTCAAGGTATGATTGAATCGTGCTGCGCACACAAATGATTCGTGCTGCGCACATGACTGATATTTGTGAATGCAAGCAACCACAATTCAACCATAGTTTCCATGTTCAATTCATACTCGTGGGGTAAGAATTCTTGAGGGCAATATGAGACATTTGTGTTATGTGAACAAGTTGTATGCTAAAACTACTCATATGAATGAAATAATAATTTACATTATTTTCTATTATATACTGTAAATACACAACATTGTAAATTCATCATAGTATCAAATCATGATATTTTACATAATATATTAAGTAAAATATTTCAAATAAAATTAAAATTCAAGTAAAATTACATAAAAATTTAACCTTTACATGATTTTTGTTTAATTTATTATTTTTTGTACTTTTATGTAATTTTTACATAAAATGAAGTTTTTTTTGAAGCCATAAATATATTGATTGTATAAAAAGATCTGCAGTAAATAGTTAATTTATTCTATATCTCAAAAAATAAATTACACATTTTAACCAAACATAATGTTCCACGGACATTTCTGTCCATTAAGGACATATTTTAGTTTCAATTTTGTAATTTGACTGACAACAAACTGACAAAAAGAGTCAACGAGAGTAATTTGTTGGAGTTTCTTACGTCAACAAAGTACTCAAATTTTTTACTTAATTTCTTACTTAAAAATTTTGATAACTAAATTCAGGTTTTGCAATTTCAATTTTTTAGCCACCACTTTAAAGCTAAACCATCTTTAACCCTCTTAACGAATTAATTCGCTTATTTTGCAGGAAAATCCGTCCAAGCACCCGATTATTATCCTCAAAGATGTTGCATACAGTCATCTTCAAGCCATTTTAGAATTCATGTATGCAGGGGAGGTGAACGTGTCGCAGGACCAACTTCCAGCCTTTTTGAAAACCGCCGACCGACTCAAAGTGAAAGGATTAGCAGAAGCTCCTGGTGCTATAAAAAGGGAAGGTTGAAATTCCTATTAGCCGTTAAAAAACAAAGAGAGCGAGAGAGCGAGAGCACGAGAGAGCGAAAGCGAGCGAGGATGATACATAGAAGCAAGAAAGCAGGCGAGCATGAGAACGGGAGAGAGAGAAAGAACGAACGAAAGATTGACTATCCGATTCACGGCATTTACCCTAAAATGCAATGAATTTCGACCTTCGTATCGCGTGATGAAACAAAATAGCTCTGTACAATGTACTTAGGAAGTCTGCGCAGCTGTACTCGTGTATGCAACCAATTTTCCCTCTCTGTTATGCCTCCGAGAGATCAATTTCAATTTGTTAATAGTACAAAAATCGTTACGACACATAGATAAGAGAATTACGTTGAAAATTTGAAATCAAATTTAAAGATGGAGCGACAATTGCTTGCATACACCAGCTCTCATTACAGAAAGCGAGATACACACACATACACACACACCAGTCGAAACAAACATACATGTATAAATATAAACGCAGCCAAATTCTGGTTCATGACTCGTATCGACACCAAAAGCTCTATCTCTAACTGTTTCGTCGCAACTTTTGCATTTTCTCGTCGTTGATGTTTGTCTTGAACCCAATATTTTACAACGTACAACCATACCGATTATTTTTTTAACGTGACAAATGTAAACGGACACGTGGATTACATAAATAGTCTATTATGCAGAAGAAACCAGATAATGTATGTAATAAACGATTAAGATACTAGTAACAAACAGACGGCTAGTTCTTGCGAATCTCCGCCCTTTCGAAAAGTCAATTTCGAATTGAATTTACGAAAGTGTTCAGCCGTTCGACAAAGATCCCTCGAGTCGAACAATTGCCCCGACGGCTCCGTTTTAACCAAATACTGCCAGTTTTTGACGGGCGTATTCACATTATTACCAATAGACCAAATTTATTTATGATGATATAATATATAAATATAAATATATATATATTCTGAGTTGGTTGTCCTAAACCAAGAAAGAGATTAGTGTAACATAATACAAACGTTTTTGTAAAGTTGGATCACACAGCTCCTTTTTGTTGAAGAGCCGTACAATTGGATCGAGCGATAATTGACATCCGAAGTATAGTATGACGAAATAATGAAATAATAACGTTGAGTGTTGTGAAATGTGAAAGGTGAATGTTATTGTTTCAATATTTGCATTAACAACTGATTAATCAGGAAGCACTCGCGTTTTACATTAACCCATTAAGGCCCATGCAAAAAAGGTAACTGAAAAAGTTACCCCTCATTTTTCTTTTGACCAAATTGATCGTTTAAACAGTTGTTTAACTGAATAGACATATTTAAATAATTAATTTAGGCAAAAGAAAAAATAGGGATATTGAATTTGGTTAAACAAATTAATTGTTTAAACAATTAATAGGCATGGGTCTTAATGGGTTAAATTCCATCTATGTTTCTTCCCCTAAACCCAACAGTGCTTCCTGAATCAGATTCTTTTTTCATGGAAGTTCAATTTCATGACAAACAAAACATTCTGACCAACAAAATGTTACGTCGTAAGTGTGGACTGAATTTAAACTTTTTTGAGATGTGTACCTTTAATCATTTGTAATTGTCGTAAAACGCAGCAAATGTTTGATATATTGCGGAAACAGGGATCATTGAAATATGAATGTTTCTTTCGAAAGTATTTTTGGGTAGATTGTTATTCCTTGACCTACTTTCGCACACTTCTTTCGCGTGATCATATATGTATAACTGGAAAATTTTGCTTTGGGTTCTGTGACTAGTCAAATTGACTATGATCTCTGTCTAATGCAAGACTATATAATACAATATTCGTTATACAGTTTTCTAGTTTTGCGATTGCTTACATTCATTGATATTTAGCCGAAGTGCAATTATTGCTGTGTGACCATATTCTTTTCTTTTTATATATTGTCATGTTTCATTTACGAATATCAAGCGATAAATTTGTGGACAATTTCTATTAAGATGTAAATAAATCATTAGAAAAATGAACGATGGTAAATCTTTTTAGAGTAATTCATCTGATTCGATATTTTCAATTAGCAAAGTGAGTTTCTTAAAATAAGGTGAGTACATAAGAGGTTCGTAATTAGTTCTTCTAATAATTTCAAAGTGATGATCTTAATTTCTGTCAATTGCATCATTTTTTATAGTACGCTGTAAAAAATATTTGAATAAAGATGATTGGGAAGAAATTGATTGGGAAAATATCAATGATTTATTGTGCAGATTGGAACTGAGAAGTGGAAAAACAAGTATTTCTCAATCATTTTTATCCTAAAATCTATTCTGCTTCCATCTATTTTACATTTAAAAATGTTAAATAGAATGGAAATAGAATAGAAGTTTTATGTTGTTTCATTCATTTAAATATCGATTTCTTTATTCGATTATCGATCATTTTATTTATCGATTATTCATTTTTTTACTTCGTTTTATATCAAATCAGAACAGTGTTTGGATGTCTTGAAATATTTCATCTATTAACATAGTAAGTAGATTAATGGCTGTGTTGCGCAAGCGCACTTCCGCCTTTTTTTAGATGTTGCAATTGCACACCAAAAAAATGTCACAAAATCGCTCTATGCAAATTGTGCGGTTTTGTAACATTTTTCGATTTTCAAAAATCGAAAATACCAACCGAAAATCGCACGATAAGTATCATAATAGTGTAAACGTGCGTTAGATTGTTTAAAATTAAACTTTCAAGTGCACTTGAAAGTTTTTTGCAACATTTTTGACCTTCGATATTTGGTGCGCTTTGATTTTTGGCCCGAAAAAAGTCACATTTTGGGCAATGTGACAAAAAATTAGTTTTTGTATCTATATCTCTTTGTTTTTAGTACCAAAAATGAAAATAGTTATTTCATTGTTCGAAATAACTAATTTCTATTTGTTTCGAAAAAATGAAAGTTTTCTGACCAGCCTCCTATGCTGCTAATGTTACTTTGTAAAACTTTGGTGTTAAATGTCTCTGAAACTAGGTAGTGAATTTGCGTGAAACTGCAGCAAATTAGATATTAGCAAAAAACGAAATTTCGAAATTTCATTGAATTGCCTTCCCAATCAGAAAAATGAGGCAATTTTTGCGCAATTTTGCAGCAATCAATTGACTAAATATAATCTAATACAACTCAAATGGAGCATTAGACAATATTGGTGCAAATATTGGACAATGGTATGTTAGAATATATTTTTCTTATAGGGTTGATTTGACTTTACGGGAGAAATACCTTAACATAACATGAAGCTAAAACTGGCAGACTATTCAAAAACTAGCAGTTCTTAACCCAATTAAAAATTAACTTTTCAGAGTTTGCTTGGGCAAACTCTTTTAGTGTTTGCCCAAACTCAAAAAAGATATTTTGTATTAATTTTTAAGTTGAGAACCTCTGCTTTTTTAATAGTCTGCTGGGGAATAGTCTGCCAGTTTCAGCTTCATTAACATAACACACAGTCACGTAAAAAAAGACGATTTACTATCTAGTTTCTGAGTAATTCGTCACCTGGGCGGAAGAACCCCGTATCTCACAGACCACGTATCTCGTATAAGACAAAAGCCATTTGCGAGATAGGCGGTACTACCACCCAGGTGACGAATTAGCGAATGCTAAAAAATGAAATATATAGATGTACAATCTCTACATTTCGATGAAAATTCGATAAAAAAGCTTTTAATTATTTTTTAGCAGTTAGAAAACTTAGTTCTAGCATTAAGAAAAGACTTTTCATAAAAAAATAATTTTCCCCAACGGAACCGAAAGTTCAAAAAACGTTAGGTGAACGTTTCTGTTGCGGTTGTGTGAATACTCCTGGAATGTTCCGAACGTTCTGTAAACGTTCTCTGAACGTTTCTGGAGACATTGTCTCAAACGTCATCAAACGTTTCTAAAACAACAGAAACATTTAAATTAAGAACCAACAATAGAATCCATACAAATAATAATATATCTATTTTACGGATTTGTCTTTGTAAAATACATGTTTTCACTGACTTTTCTGGAATATTGAAATATTCCTGAAAAAATCTGTCAGAAATTTTTTTATGGCGTTTTCGGATTAACAATTGTTTCTATTAATAAAGGACGTATTTATGTGGCATCAATTGTCTGTCCTTTATTTATTAGAAACGGTTGTAGTTTCCGTATACGCCATTAGATAAAAATACTGAAAGATACAATTTTCTTAAACGATTGAACCAACGCCAATTTTGAATTG
>JABFPB010007148.1:0-11297 GCA_022817645.1 Ceratoteleas bidentatus | reverse complement strand
GAGGGCGGAAAAGAACCACTTTGCGCCCGATATGCAGGCACGAAAAAGTTCATTTTTTGTGCAGGTATGACAAAAAAGTATATTTGCAAACTATTCTTGTACCACATGGTAATTTATATTTTAATTTAGTGCAGTATGAAGTAAAAAATAAAATAACACATTTCAGATAACCAACAAAGAAGATGGATTTCCAAAATCGTGCCGGTGGTAAAACTGGGTCAGGAAAAGTAGCTTCCTGGTCAGACTACAATCATCATCGTCGAGAACGTCTCCGTAAATTGGCTATGGAGACTATCGACCTGAACAAAGATCCTTATTTTTTGAAAAATCATATCGGTTCCTTTGAGTGCAAACTTTGTCTCACTTTGCACAATAACGAGGGAAGCTATCTTGCCCATACACAGGGAAAAAAGCATCAGACGAATTTGGCCAGGAGACTGGTCAAAGAAGCCAGTGAATCCGGTGGCACTTTGGCCCCGGAAAAACCGAAAATTCAGCCCAAGAAATTCGTTACCATTGGAAGACCCGGGTACAAAATTGTCAAGCAGAAGGATCCTGTGACAGGACAACAGAGTCTGTTGTTTCAAATTGGATATCCGGAAATTGTAGATGATGTTGTTCCGAGGCACAGATTCATGTCTGCTTATGAACAGAAAGTTGAAAAACCCAATCGCTTGTGGCAATATTTGATTTTCGCAGCTGAGCCTTATGAAAACATAGCTTTCAAGGTAATTAAACATTTACATCAATTTTTTTCAGTATGTTACAAATCAATTTTGAATCTGCTTTTCAAAGTTTTTAAGACATTATTAGACAGATTTTTATATCATTTTTAGACTCTTTTCAAGATGTTATTGATATTAAGGATTTCAATTAAAGTTGTCATATTTTAGGTTCCAAGTCGAGAAGTTGATAAAACAAATGGTAAATTTTGGACCTTTTGGGACAAAAACACTCAAAATTATTACATGCAATTGCCATTCAAACATTATAAGCAGGTAAATGAAAAACCTCAACCACTGATACAGAAATCTGATAATAAATCGGAACAAATACTTAGTGATGCACCACCACAATCACTATTCTGCATTCCACCACCACCTTTGCAGCCTGCTCTAACGCCAGTACCATTACTTTCTCCATCATCATTGATGTCTACTTTATTTATAAGCAACATTCCCATACCTCCGCAAATGCCAAACTTTTCGTGAAGAAAAATCATTGATTCTTCTTTTCTCCATATATACTTTCTCATGTCAGAACATTATTTGTTGTAGGATCATATGACAATATGTCTTGTGTTGGTGAAACAAAAACTGTATTTTCAAATTAGAATATATATTTTGAATTCTTCAGAAGTAATTTATGCATTTTTACTTATTCTGTCTGGGTTTAACCATTTCTTTTTAGAGAAATCCATTGATTCTTCAAACTGTTCGAACTTCATATGGTTATTTTGATTAAATAATTATCAGTCATTTTTGTTCTTTTTAAGATGGAATTTTGCCGGAATTTCCTTAAGAACATGTAAATGAAAGTGTATGATTAATTATAGAAAAATGTTTATTGAGCATAGTGTTACATGTTACACTAGGAATAAGATTGCTAATAACGCTAATGTAGATAAACATTGTACCTCGCATTAGACAAAAGATTTCGTCCGGACAACTTATATGCCATACGCAAAGGTGTATAATATAATAATTACAAATTTGTCATTTGTATCGCCTTGACTAGCATATTAGAAGCGATGACACCGCGAACGATCGTGTTAAACAAGGAATACGACCCGTTTGACAACGTCATAAACGAGCAAAGTTACTTAAAGACGGACAAATCATTTGTAACCACTTATTACGCGATTGGGTTCAATAAATTAATCTTCAATGTACAAAAAGAGCGTGTCACGCGCGCAATTTACATGCATATCGTTCGATAAATTAAAAGTTGATCGTTGTATAAAATCGTACCACAATTACAGACAGGAAAATAGTTCTGTTAATGTTACAATTTTTCTTTTCCGCACTTCTTTTTTATCTCGCTTCAACCATTTTGTCAACGTAACTTGCACATTTTAGGGTGAACACTCAGTTGATTTTATTGCAGATTTCAATCGCGTGCAGAAATTACAAGTTACGCCTACAAAATGATCGGCATTTTCGTTTACCTTACTATTTGTCTCAAAGTACGTAAAATAGATCCTAAACTAGTCATTCGGGACTATCCTAAGATTTCGTACAAATTCACTCATGTCTTATCGTGTAGTCGTTACAACAAAACTTGCCGTAAATGTATGATTATATACTAGTCATTTATGGGAAGTTTTAATGTACAAACAAAACGCCAGAAAATTTGATATCGAGCGGCTCTTTCCTAACGTCTTATTTGTCTTCTGAAGATGAAACTGTTCGAGTTTCGGCATCACTGACAACCGTTGATAACTGAAATTATCGATAGTATCCTTATCGCCAGTGCTCGCTCGATTCAAATACCATTTCCACTTTTCCATCGGAGAAATATATATTATATATATTTATTTTGTTTTTTTTTGTAATTACATATTACGTCATTAAGAACAAGTTATTGCACAATGTTGTTGTCAATTCTAATACCGTTCGATCACATGATGACAAAACAAAAGCAGTTTGGAACTTTCAAACATTTTATTAACACAATGTACACATGTAAGAACATACACCACATTATGGAAAAGTATCGTATAAAAAGTAACCAAATGTTATCGGTGTAAAAGTTAAAACCGGCTTTTACGCTTCAATTAATGAACGAGATGCTAAACCTTATGAACATTGAAATACTGATTAATCTTTGATTTATTTTAAACAAGGATTTTAACCGAACGCGACACATTTCACATGCTTAATTAACCAAATCCAAACTTTGAATCATTTTCTACAATTCGGCTTAATTTTCATCGTAGTCCTTAAAATGTTCGGCTTATTCTGTCTGAATAAATAAAACATGCTTAATCACAACACGACATCGATTTAGACAAAATGACGATTTTTTACAGTCGCTTAAAAACGCAACACCGATTAATGTTCAGGATCAGGAGGAAAGGGTTTACTTGTTTCTTTCATCTCGTTGAATACACAAATATAATGCATATACGCTTATAAGACACAGACTTGGGTCAATAAATATTTGAACAATTCGATTGTTACGATTCAGTTACAGTTTGTATTTTTGAGCTTGATATCCCTTGTTGTTCCTTTTTTCCGAAGCTTGTCGAGAGGCAGTGAAAGACTGGACTTTGAAGTGGATCCAATGGCTGCATCGGCGTTATCACGAGTTCGATTGCAATTTCCATAATCGATTTTAATTTTGGGCTCCGACTCGTTTACGAATTCGTTTTTGGCCAGGCGATCTTTGCATCGATACGTTTAAATGCAAATAGGCAGTGGGACAACTCCTGAGGACATTCCTGGTCTCCGAGCAAAGTTTCTGAAAAGTTATAGTTTTCTGGTTAGAGCATAGATGATTAATGAAAAAAGATTAAATGAAATGGAGATTGAACTAATTACCTTCTCCATGTACTAATTTGAAAAGACCGTAATCTTGAGGGTTCGTACAGTGCACTTTGTGTGCGAGGATGCGGCAAATATCCCGGGTGTTCATGTTGGGTCGCACTGGAAGAGTTTTAGTGTTGAGCGAACCTTTAAGTTCATCCGGGACTAATACTCGGAGCATCGACGAGCAGTCAGGAGTACCGCAACCCTGTAAAAGGACAAAGAATCATTCAGATTACTCAGTTAGAAAATATGCCATTAACTTGGGGCAAAAAGAGGCACGTTTCTTACGAATATCTAATAGACTGTTTTCACACTACAACTTTTTTTAAAGAAAGTATATTATGCCTAATTTTTCAGAGATTACCGCACTTTTTGCAGATCTTTTCAGACAAATGTGCCTTCTTTTTCCCCCAGGAAGTCTGAAAAAGTCTGACAAATATTCTGAAAAACTCTGAAAAGTTTTCAAGTCCCAATTTTAAGCTCCAACAAGCTTAAAATTGGGACTGTCAGATGTTTTCAGATATTTTCAAAATCTTTCAAATATCTTCCCAGATATCATTTCTACTAACTGAAACAATTATTATGAACTATAGGAAACCAAACATCCGAGAACCAACTAAAACCCGATTCTACAAATAACAAAACTCGAAATACAGTTCAATTCTCACGAAACGAATTTTACCCTAATAAACTCACTAATAATACCCAATGTATTTACAATACCGATCGATCCGGCAGCGGCAAACATTTAAATAAATTCCGTGGGAGCACGCTTCTGCGGCATTACAAACTCGAATAACAAATTTGCTCTCGGGTGTTTGTTGGGGCGTAAAGGGGATTTGTATGCAGGACTCGATGCTCACGTTCAGTGTCGACATTGTTCCCTGACTAGATTTGAAAGTTTTCAACACGTGAACTGCGCTCGATAGCGTGGTAAGGTAGTAGCCGCCCTCGCCGGTGAGCAGCGACGGATGAAGAAGACCCCACATGTACTCAGCCTCGACTTCCGCATCCACGACTTTCCCCCGCACCAAAACCCACACCAGCAGCGGCAGCAGGTCGTCGGCACCCAGCGTTATGTGTTTCCCATAATTCGAGTCCTTTACCTACGGTGCCAGTTTCCAGATTATACGATCGTTTCACACACTCGACACCGAGAAGTGTTATCGCCTTTAGAATGGGGAATTAGGGACTTGGCAAACAGGAGACAGGCGCGCAGATGCTTTGAGGGGTCAAACGAAAGAAGTTAAGAGCGATATTGGATTTGACATTGCACGCATTACCGATTGAAATATTTCCGAGATGGCGGCCAAAAGGTTTTCCAATTTTTCTAGAGGAGAATCTGCCTTTTGCAGCAGATTGATGTACTTCAAGATTAGGGTTAAACTTGATTCTGATGGTGGAACCAGACTTGACTGAAATGGGAAATTAAGAGTAAATTAGGTTGCTAATATAGTTTGAATTCGTTAAAAAGTTCAGGCATTTTTTAAAAGATTTGTTTTTAATATTTTTAAAACTCAAGTTTCCTACATCTACAGAAAATTTTATTATACATATCATAAAGTAACCATCTCCTACGATAAATTCTTCTAAGTTACAATCGTTTTAAGTTACTACAAAGTATGGTAACAGAATAGCTCTCATGTTTATAACAATTTATTAATTCAACCAGATTTTATTTGATTATTGAAACAAAGATGAAAACCCTGCTTCTATTTTCTCTGAGCATTTCTCATATGAATGAAGTCTTCTAAAAATAGATAACATTCAATTTAAATAATTTGGTAGTTCAACCTAAATTGCCTAAGTACACGAGCTCACCCTTACTCCCAAGTCTTGAATATGTTTCGCCTGCGCGTGCTGGATGCTTTCGGCGAGCGTCTGCAGCGAGCCGGTGTTGGCGTAATGCTCGACAAATAATTTATAAACGTGTTCCCTGAGCGGCCGTACCACCAGGTCCATCATCACACCTTCCAGAATGGCATCCAAATTGAGGAACTCGTTCGCCTTGAGCTTCAGCCGCTCTTTCTCCACTTCCTTCTCGAACTCGCGTTCCCCGTGTTTCACCAGGTAGTTCTTCATGCCCGACATGAATTGGCGCATGTTGCGCATCACTACGTGCGGACTGCCCTCCTTGCTCTCTTTCGTACACTGGATGAAATTCTCGATGTTTTGCGAGAACGTGGTGCTCTTGTCCTCGGCCAACTGGAGCGCGTAATCTCGTATACTGGAGCCAATTGCGTCGCGGTTCTTAAGGGCTTGCAATCTCGGGGGAGCTGCCGAAGAGAAACGTGTTTTATTCATTATTTGCTTAAAATGAATGCGTTTAGTGGTATAGAAGAGAAGATTTTGGAAGGGGGTGTTTTAAAGAGAGATTGGTACTGGGGCGGAATTTTATTGGGTGTGTTTTTAGAAGTAAAGTTTATTGTAAAGTTATTGTAAGCAATTTTGTAAACTTTTAAGAAGCCTGAAAGGATTGGTGGTTCAAATTACGAGAGTTTTCCAGATTAAAAGGATATCTTAGTTAAGAACTTCCAGAAGCTGTTAAGATTGAGTAAGAGTTGTAAAAGCTTTTAATGGGTTTTAGATAGAGGTTCTAAGGGTTAACAAACATTTTCTTACTCATACTAAAAGTTATAAAATTAATAATTTTAATTTAACATTTCCTGTCTCGAAACAGAGAAACCAAGTGAACTTTATAATGTCGTTATTTTCAGCTTTTTAAAATATATCTTCTATGACGCAATGCTCGTCTTTACTTTCCAAGCAGTCATCATCCTCATTTCTTAATTTCTAAGAACTATCGCGAGTCACGACAATAAATAACAAACGGTATCATGTGACATATCAAGGTTTAAGCATCGATAATGATCATTCTCGAATTCAGTATCCGCGAGATGTATCTCGCGCCGATAACTGTCGCTTTATCTGTCTGCAGAAAGTTCGACTGGAGGTCGAAAATCCCGTTTCGCCCGAAGCCTTACATTTCTCTGCAACGTTCCGCTGGAACTTCTTGCAGAACTCTTGAAACCACTTTGCGATCTTCTGCAACACGCGGTTTGTCTTCACCGAGAATTTTTCCTTCTCGCAGTTGGAGCAGCGGAACATCTTCATTTTGACGTCGCGGAACAGGAGGCTGAAGCCGCAGCAAGATTTCCTCGTTGACAATTTCGCGTTCCCCGACTTTACCCCGATCATCCGAAGTGTTCAAATATTTGTCTCCAAGTCAGTCAATGCTCATCCGACGGAATCGCAGGTTCGCGCGAGTTATTCCATACTCCGCGACGGGGGTTTATTTGCACGGGAACACGAGCAAATTGAGATCGAACGAGCGACGGCAAAACAGTCCTGGCGACTTGTCGCGAATCTTATTTTTCAGGACGTTTTGCAGGAATCCTGCAAACGCTTCGCTCTCGGTGACAAAGGTGGCCATCAAACAAGGACGATGAGTCGCCGATAGGCTCTTACGAAAAACGAACTAAAAAGAGTCGGATAGATTGGGTGATGAAAATAGATAGAACCGAGAAATGGAATCAATCAAAATATTGGATTAATATAGCATCAACAAAACAATGGTATTAATAAAATGACTAATAAAAGTATACAAAAGGTACTAATAAGTTTGGAATAAGAAAATCGTTTAGTTTGATTATCTAAAATGCTATGTTTAGAGTATTGCAAATTAACCATATTTGGTCATTTTGTGAGTTAAAAAAATTATTCTTTTTTAAAATCGTTTCATTTGAGGATAAACTCAGTTTTAAGAGTTTTATAAACAAAATAGTAAAACTACCGATATGGATATTTACAAAAGAATTGTATTCAAACTTGACAGTATAAATAAATTTCATCCAAAATTATTCAGATTTGCGAAACTATTAAGAAACGTTTTAACTCTTCTGTTCTTATCTTTGTAATCACAATCAAACTTTGATATAACTATATGACTTAGGCAAACATGTAGTTCGATTTAATGTTTGGTAGACATTACATTAATTCAATATCTTGATTGAATTAATCAAAAGTTTTCTCCGAACACTTGGAGGTGGATTGTTGAAGAAATGGGAAATGTTGAAAAATCGATAGCCCAGTCAGTTTTGCAGTGCGAAAATAGTTATTACGAATTGTCGGTCTTCGCGAGATCTTTGTAAATAAATTTTTAACTCGCACTTGTAGATAACGAGCATAGACTGATAAATGAAACGTTCGATAAAATAGAAGATAAGCGTATTTATTACACTGGCGAAGTGTGAGCAATTTCAAATTAATTTATTACACCGAATGTGTTTCAACTGCAATTTCGCGTTGCTTTCGTTACGCAACTTTGTCTGTGAAACTGGCAGAGTTTAGTCCTTTAAAATTGTGCAATGTTTCCGAGTTGAATGAAACGGCGAAAGCGATTCTGTCAAAAACTTGATAAACTCCGAATGTAATTAATAGTATAAAGTTTGTTATTAAAGTAAAATGCATTTTCGAGTTGTTAAGGGTTTGTAAGACTGATGTTTCGTTTGTTTTGTCATATAAATAATTAACTTGTCAAATTGCTTATTAATAAACTAACTTTTCAGCAGTATTGATTATGAAGCAGTATTATGGTTGAATTGTGATAATAGAATTATTTTGTCAGTGAAAATAGTTATTTTACTACTTGATTGACTAAAGAACTAAAATAAAACTGAATTAATGGAATTGGACTAAAGAACGTATTGACTAGGTGATTGTAACAACTGTACCATCATATTGTATATGAACAATATGATGGTACAGTTGTTACAATTCACATTTTCCAAAATGTATTAAAAATACTGCTTTTTTATCGAAACATGATATCGAAGTACATTAAAGTTTCAATCTTGCTCTCTCAATGTAATCAGCGCAAGTTAATATCTTTTTCACTCACAAGTGTGAATAATTTATCTAAAAATGACAGACAGTCGTTAAAGTACCACAGCCAAAATGTGACAATATTCCGATAATCCTCCTGTTACAACATAACACTTGCAAATACTAATCAATTCTTCTGGACAGTTCTTCAACAATTCATTTCTTCAACGCAATTAATTCTCCAAAAAATTGTCGTTACATCAACCAAAATATTTGACCGTTGCAGCACTAAACATTTTGAGTAATTCAACTAAGTGTTGGTTGAGTTAGCCAAATCCTTAAGTTGAATCAACCAACAATTTGTTAGACTAATCAAAATGCTTTTCGCTCTAAATTACCAAATTTTCATCAAATATTTTTCGTTGATAATACCAAAAATGTTCGCAGCGAATTACTTTTCCACCCTCTCTAGTAAAAAGAGAAATATATTCCCAATATATTCCCGATATATTTCCAGTGTATTCCCAATATATTTCCAATTCATTCCCAGTATATTTTCAGCAATTAGAAATATATTCCCAATATACTGCAAAATTAGAAATATATTTCAAATATATTCCAATAATTATTCTGAGAATATATTATGAATACACTGGAAATATATTAGGAGTATATTAGAAATACATCGTGAATATATTTTTTATAAAAAATATATTGGGAATATATATTTCCTATACGGCCAATATATTTCTACTTTCACTAAACCGACGAAAAAGTCTACATACGACTGTGGGAAAAATAAGTGTGACAGACGCGTCGCGTCCCTTTTCCTATTTGATGGTAACTTTTCGAAAATCAAGAATTGGCCTTGTTCGCAGGAAAACACGAAACAGCGGGCGCAACTTGTCGTTTGATGTCTTCATAAGTGTAGTCTGGCAGAAGCGATCACTCGCAACACGTCGCGTAACTTTTTGCGAGGGGGCTTTGCAATTTTCGGAGCGCTCGTTATAATCGTCGCGCCGTGACCGCGCGATGCCCAACAGAAACTTGTCGCCGGGAAGCCGAAGGTCGGTCGATGCCGCATGGACGATGCGAGACTGAGGTGCGGGCGCACGAGTCCGCCGAATGATAAGCGCGGTTCAAATTGCCGAGGGGGAGGGCACCTGACGCTGATTACCTCCAGCTGAAGTTACGTTATCTGCGGCGCGAACGCCGTGATCGCCTTTCAAAGCTTTCTTCTGCGAAAAGATTTATAACAATATTTGTCCCCGATTACAAGCTCGAGACTTTTCAGCTTTTCGCAGACGCTGTTTTCCTCGAGAGTTCGACGCATTAAAGGGGATTCCGCAATGAAAATATTTGGTTTTCGAGCTTTAGATGCGGCGAGGGTAATGCGAGGGGTACGAACGGGGAAGAGAGTATTCCGATCAAACAAAATGCGGGGACGCATTGAAACCAAATATTTATTCGCATTTAAGAGATATTTTCATTTTATTACGAACAAACCAAATCGGTTATTAGTGCAAAATAATTAATGTTGAAGGTTTTTAATAGGTCGAGGTTGCAAAATGTATAGGAACTGTATTTTTTGGACAAAACGAGATTAATTTTCTTATAAATGTATATAAAGTTATAATTCCGTACTGAAAAAATATAATAATAAATTTAATATGATATTTAATATTAATTTTCACATTCAATTAAATATTAAATAGGGGCTCAAATTAAATCAATTTTGATATTAGATTTAATATTAAACATTTTGCATCAGTTTCGTTATTGAACGAAATTACAAATAAAATAGAATTTTGCTCCACTATAAATATTAGAACAACATTTTAATAATATATTAAAAATATTTGTTATAATAATTTGAAGTTATAATTATGTATAAATTAAAAAAAGAAGAAAATGTAATAAAATTCGTTTTGGAAATATTAAAATGACGAACAAAAATACATTTTGATATATTTTACGTCTCTGCTTAGGATACATTGTTTTTCAGAGTTTATTGCGAAAATTCAATTAAATGCGATTTGTTAACGAGCGATTCAATTAGAGTTGAAAAAACGATAGAAGTGGCGTTGAGTTTCATCATAAATGTTTACAGTTTAAAATCCACGTGCACAGTGAAAAGCGTCTGTTCGTAGAAATTATGACAAGTTATTGACAACAAATAATAACAAGTTTCGAACAAAAAACGTAGAGTCGCGACAAAAAACTGATATCTCAATCACACGCAGCATTCACAATACTTTTATTTTTTTAGTTTCAGTGACTATGCTGACTCGAAGCCGCGATACCGAAACGATAATATTATTTACAACTATTGTAGCGCAAAACAAACTGCCACGCGCGTATCAGCACTTCAAATTACATCGAATTATCGTTTCGATGGTTACTGATAAATCAGCCATTTATCATGATTTTCATTAACACGAATCTCTGCCCGCGACACGATTTCGCTGCGGAATTAATTCAGTCATACGAGCGATCGATCATCGGGTCCAAATGATGGCTCGTGATGAATGAGACGTTCGACTTTTTTGTCCTGAAATGCAGGCCGGCGCCCCTCCTCCGCTCGCAAAATATTTGCAGCAATCATCCGCGCGAGATTAACGCGCGATTCGCGAGAAATCCACTCGGACTTTATCGTCGCGCACTGGTATTTGGCGGAGTTAATCACCGTTTAAGCGTGAAAAAGATTCTAGAGATTTCGCAAACTACAGTCGCATTATTCTGACGTGTTATTGGTAGTTGAACTCTCATTGCTCATTGCTTGAAAAACATTGATAAACGTACAATTGTTTATCGATTTATTATTCGATGGACAAAATATATCTAAAATGACAATAAACGACACATTCACGGAGAAAAAAAGTATACTAAATTTTAGAATAAAGTATAGAAAAAGAAGACTATATGTAAGTCATCAGAAAAATT
>JABFPB010007147.1:0-11310 GCA_022817645.1 Ceratoteleas bidentatus | reverse complement strand
GTGTTTACTTTATTTCTGAGTAGATTTTACTTTTATTTCGAGTTGTACCATTTTTTACTCAAAAAAGAGTTGTTCTTTCTCTCATGTTTTTCAGTGTACGGTTCTCAATTTAGAATCTGGACGATTGGCACATAAAATGTGAAATGTCAATTCTGTCAAATCTATTTCTATTCTACTTCTATAACATTTTTGGGATACATTGACGATCCTGCCAGGATGACCAATGTAGCGAATCCTATTTTCTAAATTTAGTCAAACATTTTTTAAAGGCTACTTAAACACAGAAGTGCGACTTTCGCATTTATTTAAGCGACATTATTTGTTCCCCAACAGATCGATAGTCGATTCACCGAGTTTGGATTGAAAAATTGGGCAGCCTTGAGCATTTCTGTTCTTCATTATAAGCTGGTGTGTAGAGTGCATATGAATCAGCACAGGATACGAGAAAACGAACAAGATCGGCACCCGCGTAATGAGATTTCCGGTGGTGGAGGAAATTACTCCATTTCGGGTCGTCGGTGCTCGCGTTTTAATCGACAGCTGTTGTGTCGTCGTTTGTTCACGCGATACAGTTAATATCTCAGAAGTGGTGCACTGAAAACAATAATCGGTAGATTTCAGTAAATCTTACTATCCGATAAACTGACGATACAATCAAATGATCACTACACTTAATTATTCAGGTATTAGATTTTAGTGATTCAATTTATCCATTTGGTCAGTTGATTGATCGAAATATTCCCTTAGAGAATCCGCATCAAAGGGTTCTTCTTCTTGCAAAATCGTCGTTGTACCGCAAAGATACCTCATTCGTAATTTGGAAATGTTTCCAAATTACGCGGCAAATCCGCCGGACTCAATGGACAGGCAGAATCGAGTTCATTTCAATTAAAGGACCCTGACGGCACGCAAGAAATCGCAATCATTTCCGCCTGCAACTTCGGGGCCCCCAATCGTGCTTTTTTTCGTTTCGCGCGGCCGTTCAAACGTTTCGAACAAAACCGCTCTACGGTTATTGACTGTCAAATGCTCGATGGTGGTGGCACAAAGCGGCAATAGTGTCGCGACGGCTTCACGGTGGAGGCGTTTCTCAGGTATTACAAAACTTTCGTTGACGATCGATCCTTCTCAGTTTCACTCGACAGATCGATCCTCGCGTCAAGGTAGTGCGCCGAGGTGCTCTTTTCGCTTGCGCTTCTGTTTCGGGGCTGCGAATTATGCTTCCGGCGTCAGTTACTTCGCTTTTCTGCCGACTCCTGGTCATATCTCGAGGTCAGAGTCGAGGGAAATAAGGGTTAATCGAAAAAGTAATCCAATCCAAAACCCTAATAACACATGATAATTGAATCGACATTGATTCGATGTCGACATTTTAATCGAATCAACATCGATTCAATAACGAGAAACTTTGCAATCAATATCGATTCGAAGTCTAAATGTCAGTCGGATCGACATCGAATGGACATCGATAATTCGATGTTGATTCTATATCGATTCGAGTTTAATTGCAGCTCGATTCCAGATCGACGGTTCAATATCAAATCGATGTCGATTCATGCTCGATTCCAGACTGATTTGATGTGACCGATTCAATGTCAAAATAATCTCGATTAAGCTTGATTTCAACTGGAATTGAAAATCAGGTTCAATGAGAAATAGAACTCTGATCGAGCTCGATTATTAAAGCATACAAATTTTATGCTCTCACAGTATGAAATCCATTTGAGCGAATATCAAGTTAAAATGGATTTAATAATCCAACTCGATTCGGGTTCCATTTCTTATTGAACCTTAAATTCAATTCCAGTTCAAATCAAGCTTAATCGAGTTAGTTTTGATATTGAATCGTTCACATCAAATCAATCTGGAATCGAGCATGAATCGAAATCGATTTGATATTGAGCCGTCGACCTGGAATCGAGCTGCAATTAAGCTAGATATTGAATCAACATCGAATTATCGATGTCCATTCGATGTCGATCTGACTGACATTTAGGCTCGAATCGATATTGATTGCAAAGTTTCTCGTTATTGAATCGATGTTGATTCGACTAAAATGTCGACATCGAATCAATGTCGACTCAATTTTCGTGTGTATTAGGGAAAACCAACAAAATGTGGAACGCTAGAATATGGAGACCGTAGCAATTTCTGTTGGACAACGTAATCCACTGTGAAGACGACAACAGTTTTTGATGGGGCAACAGAATCCATTGTGAAGACAGCAACAATGGATTTCTTTTCGGCAGCATAATCGACGGTGGAGTCAACAGAAATTTGTGTTGAAACAAGTAAACTATTGTGGAGGCAACTTCAGTTTCCTATTGGGGCAAATACATCTGCTGTGGAGACAACTGCAATTTTTGTATGAGCCAATAGAATTCACTGTGGACATTGACTACCCTGTCAGGATCATCGATGTAGAGAATTGTATAATCCTATTCTTTTGAATTTACAACGGCAATTTTGTTAATTCAAGAAAATTTGCTGATCATCCAACTGATTTTTTTGCTGCTGTTTCTACAATTCGCGTTCCACATCAAGTTTACAATTGGATTAGCGACACTGTTTTTCCCCGTGCTGGATGGATGCGTGGAATTTGAGTGTGAAAAGTTGCCGATTTGGGCCGCGGATTTCCGGGGTGCTAGCAAAAAGAAGATTTTTGTAATTCCGGCATCCGGACGAAAATGCGAACGGCCTAGCAGCTCTCTAACGTCACGTTCCGCTGGATAATCGGCAGAACTGTATCGGATGGTTGTATGGTGTTGCGATCGAGATTCGTGCGCTTCCGCCCGGTTTTTTCCGGGCGGACAAGAAATCGTTCGGCAAGTGATTGGGCAACAACGTGGCAAAGAAACTAAACGCTCAATTTGTTAATCAATCGAACATCGATGGAGTTATAAATGTCGAGCGTGCCGTGAAAAAAACGTGCGTGAAATCGGTACGCGTGTAGCAGCAAGGAAGTTGCTGTGTAGAATTTGGAACTTTGAGATGAACCAAAATGCTAGAGCGTTGGACATCTTGTAAAGTTGTGGAAAACTTGTGTTATAAAAGCGTCGGATTTTACAGGCGAAATAACAATTAAATGTGAGATTATTTCAAATGTATTTTTTGATAGATATTTTTATAAATGAATGTACTATTTTTCGACAATAATATACTCTTAAAACAATCCGAATGTCGAAGCCGGCATCCTCTTATCACAGGAGGAATCCCGGAGAGGGGAATCCTAAGAAACATTTGCGTTTCATAGTTTCAAGACTGAAGCTATCGATAGAATCTATCCCTAAGGGAACATATTATTTGAATCAACGTTGTTCTTGAAATCCTTGAATCAACGTTGGTTCAACGTTGCTGGATCAGTGATTCGACGTTGAGTCAACTTACGAATGTCCGGGTAGAAGCAACGTTTTCAGCAAACATTGAATCAACCTTGAGTCAACGTTAATCAAGGTTGAATCAACGGTATCTGCTAAGATTAATCTATGGTTGAACGAGGGTTGATTCAACAACATGTTTAACGTTGATCGAAAGTTAAGTCAACAATGAATCAACATTTGATAACAACGTTGAACCACCATTAATTCATCATTGAGCCGATAACGTTGATTCAACCGTGGATCAACTTTGACTCGACGTTGTTTCAACGTTTTCAGAAAACGTTGATTCAACCGTTCACAATCCGGACATTCGTAAGTTGACTCAACGTTGAATCACTGATTTAGTAACGTTGAACCAACGTTGGTTCAAGGATTTCGAGAATGTCTAATCAACGTTGATTTAACTAACGTGCTCCCTTAGGGGATGCATTTTGCTTCCCAGTAACCGAGAAAGTATAGGACTGTATTCGGTGAAACGCTCTCTGAATGTGGTTTTTATACGGAATCTGTCATTTTCACATAGATACCCCTTTCCGCATGTAAGACTTTGCATACGACACCGCTGAATGTGTCATGGCCACATTCAGTGAGTGAAACTTTGTTTTTCTGGCGACTCTGAATGTGCTACTGGCACATTCCACGGGTAAGACTTTGTATACACCGTCACTGAATATGCCATAATGACATAACCTGTATTCGGTCCTGATTGTAAGTCAGGCATTATTCACGATTTTGAAACGGCCACTACGTACTGGATTGGGGTAATGGATCAGGTGTCAGTTTTTCGCTCGAAGGATTGCGAGTTCAGTTCCTACTGCGGACGTCAACAATTTTTTCTGAATTTCATACTCCAATGTGTTCTGATGACATTCCCAAGATAGTTTTGTGAATACTTTCCGTTGTGACAAATTCCGTATTCATCAATATGGTTCTATACGATCTCGGTTGCTGGGTTGAACAACGCTTCGATACATTTGATAGTAGTTTAATTGATGACTAATTGACGTAAAGTATTGCTTGACACGCTTATTGTATTTTCAGTTTCGTTATAAAAGATCTTGTCTAAATGAGATAGACGTATTGAGATATAATTTAGGAATTAATGTAATGTTAAAGCTGATACCACGATGACGAAATATTGATTAATCAGATTTTTTAAACAACATTTAAATTCTACATCACATTAATCATGTCTAAAATCGTATAGTGGAATACAAATTCTATTTCTGTTTAATAACCAGATAGAACATCAGTTTGACATATATTTAATATATGTATAATGTACGTATATTATATGTATATTTCCATTTTACATATGAATATCCATCTAATATATGTATAATATACATCTTGTTCTATTAGGGATACAGATATAATTAAAATCCGAACAATTCTACCATATCTGTTTAAATACCATCTACCATAAACTTGGAATTTATGTCCCACGCCTGTTATGTAATTCTCAATTGACTGAGTCGTTCTATTTTGCCATAACGTGAACTGGTTGAATGTTCCGGTTCAATTCTCGATTTGTGTAGGGAAATAAGATTGCATTCAAGCAGAACATTTGCGGTTAATTCGAGTAAAAAAATTGAGTAATGATCCTTTTCGAAAACTTTCTTGCATTGGCTTTCCGACTAGAACAATAGAAACGAATTTCTATTAATCATCAATAATACAAAATTGCACGATATCGTCCAACATTATTGTGCGTTTATTCGAAACGATTTGATGGAAATGATCGAATATGTTTTATGGAACAAACCATCATTTGTCGAACGTTGACGATATCGGAAAACGAACATCCTTTCGCGAGTGGATATCGGAAATAATTGATTCGAAAATCGCGTGGCCAACTAATTCTAATGCTAATTGAGCCGGCCAACTTTATCTGATTGCGGACGCTGCAGCTTGTCGATGTAACTATTTTTGTGGAATTAATAATTGACTACTTCTGACCGCAGGCGAGAACACCGTTAATATATTGCCCTTTCCCGCCGGGCAATGCACCTTTTGTTGTCCCATCGATCTCGATCGCGACATCGAGTTCCTACTTTATACCAGGTATTTTTGCATGCCACTTTAATTAGCATTATTAACTACGACGTTAAGCTGTTTCATAGAATTCGTCTTACTTTCGCACGAACCTTATATTCAACAGCACAGTTGAACATTAATTCTTAAAAACGATAGTTCAGAGAACGTCAAATTTTGTTATTTTAAATTACGAGTACACTGAAAAAATATATGGTTGTCATAAACACACAGTACTGATAGTGCACAACAATACCGTTGGGTTACGCCAAACGTACGTATAGTTGCTCCAATACATATGGCTGTCCCAAGCAAATGTATGTTTGCATCAACCATACTAGATGTAATAATACAGGTATGGTTGCTACAATCGAGTCAGTTTTTTTAGTGTAGTTTTGTTATTTTCTCGAAGCTTCGCAATTTCGGATCTTCGATTTTCTTCGTAGAAATAGCAGTTGATGTCGAAGTTTTTTTTGAAATTTTTTAATTTCCAATAAATTGAAATAGTAAAAATTTAAAGTTTTCCAATGCATTGAGATTTAAAATTTCAATTTTGTGAGGTTTATAATCTATTTGAATTTCAACATTTTCGAATATTTGAATCATTCAAATTATTGCTGATTTTAGTTTAGAAAAACGTTGGATTTCAAGAATTTTAAAATTCGCAACTATATTTTAAGGGGGTAGTCTTCCCATCTGTGCCAGTAAGTCGATAAACAGACAAACGTGTTAGATGGTATTATTGTACATCTTGTTGACAATAACTGGAAATTTATTCGTGTGGCGAAAAACAAAATGGTGGAAATTATGACCGACCACACGGACGTCCAAATTCCTTTAGTTTTAAAGTTGGGGCTCCCTCTGGATCGATCCACAACTACAATGAAGACTTTCATTGTTGTTACAGACATTGGAATTCGTATTGAATTCCTTGGGTCTTACTCCTAAGAAACAGTTATAATGTTTGCATCTTTTGGATATTTGAAAAAAGAATATCGATGTTCACTCTTTTTTTTTAATTTAACGACCCCTACAAAAATAATGCAAATTAATTTTTTATAGGAGAAGTAAGTATAAGCTACAATAAAAAGTCTTTTTTACAATTCCTGTAGGCCAGAAGTGAATCGGTTGAACTGTTCATGAGCTAGAACGAAAAAAGTCATGTCGAGAAAAACGATATTTTTGCCGAAATATTTTGGAGACTTCGAAGATTAAAATTGTGAACAAAAAAATCGATTTTTTAATAATATTTCAGAAGACTACTCTCTTAAATGCAAATATTTTCAATTAATCATGGTTCGCGGAAGCGAACCCGACGATTTAATGAAATAGAAAATTTAAAATGTTTGAATATTCGAAAGTAAATGTTTCCGATTTTAAGTTTAAGGTGTAATTTCATTTATTTTGAAAAAGAGACACTTTTTCAAAATAAATGAAAACATAGTAGAATAATATTTCTGATTTATCCACGTCTAGGCGAAACCCAACGACAGGTCACGAGATCAAGTACAAGGACGTGAAGAGCCTCAAGAGAAGTTTTTTCAACCCGAATTACCCAACGGTGATGTACATCCACGGTTACAGTGAGAGCGCGCCCGGACTCAGCTCCGTTACTATTCGCAATGGTATTTACATTCATTTTTCTCATACGTGTGCAGAAAATGCCAGATATTTCCCCGGCAAAACGAAACGAAATTTGCCACTTCTAAACTATGACGTGAACTAATTTTGGGCCATTTTCGCTATGGACTTCTGAAGAAACAAATAGCGCTTTTAGTCATGTTTCATTTGAAGATTTTTCTCGTTTTTCTAAGCGTAGTGACTGATAGTATAATTTGCAACAAAATTTAAAACAGAGTATAGAAAAACTTGACTATAAGAGATCCATAAAACATTTTTTTTATTAAAAATGACGATTAGTCAATGGATATAGTTACAGTTTTTAGATGCAGTTACAATGTTTTAAACTATGCATTAATTTACATTTTTTATTACGTATTTCGTACTGAGGGCAAGTGGATTTTTTCATCCGTGGTGAAAACGATATTTTGTTTTACCCACACACAACATTCATTTTCGTCACACATGCACGTATAGTCGAGCTTTACTCCCTGTATTTAGGTAGCAAAACTGAATTTTACTCCCTCGGGAGTAAAGCATGTCCCTCGGGAATAAAACTTTGTTTTTCTCCCTAAGGAATAAAATAGTTTTTCCCACCCAGGAAATAGGAATAAAATAGCTGTAGCACGTTTACACCCAGGAAGTAACCGTAGTTTTACTACGATTTCCTTCCTGCAAAATATACTTCATTGAAAACTCCGGTCCTGTATACCTGACGGGACTGGAAAACTCCGGTATGTTGAAACTGTAGTGAAGTGCTGTGATTGGTTGTTTCTTCTAAACGGTCTGTGATTGGTTCTTTGACGGAAAAGTTGTCGTGCTAGCGGTGGTTACAAGTGTCAACATACCGGAGTTTCGCGGTAGCGGAGTTTCCAGTGTATTGTGTACCAAGGGCGGAAAGTTAGTCACTTTTTCTCGTGGCACACCCAATAATTTTTGTATCAATTGCAAGGAAAATAATCAAGGAAAGAAATCAACTTTCGCTCGAGGAATAGGGCGGAATGTTGTTCATTTCTTCCCAAGGCATGTTATATAACTTTCCGCCCGAGTATGCACCGTTCCAAAAACGCCCCAGGCAGAAAGTTGCATTTACCACCCTACGTATAACTTAGTACATATAGTTATATTTTTTTTATGCACAACTTGGAATCTTATTGTACATTGTTCTGTCTGAAGGGCACAAGATGTCGGATTCCACTGTATTGCCTTTTTCTCACTTAATTGCACATATTTTTATCAGAAAAAGTTTAAATGCTGCACTTATAGTGACGTAATGTAAGACGCTGTTTGCTGATCACTAACCGCCTGGAAACCGTGGAAAGTAAAAAATGACAATTTGTACAAGTGTGATTGATGGCCCGCTCCTACGAAAAAAGGTGGCTAAATGTAATCGTTTGTTTTGCATTGTAATATTGCGAAATGGTCTCAATGAATGATTTGTCGCGCCTGTCATGGCCGGATATTTTGAATCGCTCTCAGACCCTGAAACACTTGTCAGGAGTAATGCGTAATGTCCACGTGATAAATTGATCTTAGAGAGTTATACATACAAGTTTCAAGAATGGATCCCTGTGGGAACTCACCCCAACACAGTAGCTTATTTTTATTTTGTACGTTGTTTATTCGACATTTTGCTTGAATTTCGTGAAGTGGAATTTTGTTAATTTATTGCGAAATACTTATTTTTCGAAAAAACGAGCTTATATTTTAACATAAAAAAATTCCAGGAATTTTATTAGGACTGATGTGAACCAATATTGTGTGTTTATAGGATTCATTATACTCGAATGGATATAATTATTGTGGAATTTAATTATGTGTACACACTTTAAAAAATCTCATGTTGTTTGAATCGGAATCCGACTGTGAGAGCATGAAAATCAGTTTGATATTCGCTCAAATGGATTTCATGCTGCGAGAGCATGAAATTTTACTGCGCGAGCATGTAAACAGATAATCGGTCGAATTGTTTGTTGACACAATCGGACAGCAGACTCAGTTAGTCAGTTTTCATGCTCTCGTAGCATGAAAATACTACTCCTCGCGGAAGGAGCATTTTCTTCTCACAGAAATTAAATTTCTTTGAGTGTAAATATGATATTCGATTCAAATGCATTGCATTTATTCGCGTTTACGAATACACTGGAAAATACTTTATAATAAACGATAGCGTGTAATCGACAAAAGTTTCGAGATGAGTTCGTAAATAATTATTCATATCAGGGTGATTTGTTTTATGAAATAATTGTGCATTTCTGCCGTGAGCTTTATTGATGCTGCTTACACATTTTATATCAATTTTTAAAGATGCCGGTTAAAAGCGCAACCGACTTGGGCAATAATAATTGCACTTTCCAGCGCCATTTATTTACATGCACGAATGGACATTCATTAACTACAATTTTTTATACATAAAATCAGTAAATACGCTGAAAATAGTTTTCGATTTCAGTCCAATGAAGTGATTAAGTTTATGGTAAATTTAATTAATAAGTTAAGTTAGAAAATTATTAGTTGAATTTATTCTTTTCCTGTTTCCGAATAAAACAGTAAATATTACAAATCAATTCTATATTTAAAATCAGTAAGATTTAAAATATACCGTTTATACAATTGAATAGCACATAAAAAACTGATTTCTTGGATTCTATAGTCGGTAGATCTTACATGTTTTATTATTTGAAATAGAAGTTGATTAAAGAGAACTGGCTTTTCATTCATTTGTATAATTGCTTATTAACTTTTATTCAATTCAATGGACTTCAATCGTAAATTTAATTTGTACAAGATAACAACTTCTAATTTTAACAGTTAATAAGCTTTTCAGAGAATTACTTTTCTGAAAAGCTGTTAGGAAAATTATCGATTCAATAATTTGGCAATCCTGCCAAGTTCATCATTACAGTGAATCGCGATCCTGGCAGGATTGCCAAAGAAGTGAATTGCGATTCTGGCATAACCGCCATTGTAGCGAATCATGATCCTGGCAGGATCGCTGATGAAGTGAACCAATAATACTTGTACCGTTTTTAAAATAACTAAACAAATTCTAACTCCGAACAATTCCAATTCTTCTCAGTGAATCAACAAACCAACCCATTTGTCAGCACCGTTAAAATTAATCGAACCGCCGAATCTCCCAAAACAAACACCGAATGAACAGTCGTCGTAAAAAATTGAAAAAGAAATCGCGTTCTGTTGGCTCAAATGAAATTCGTCCTCTCGGTTTTTGCCCATTCATAAATTCCGTCAGACTCGGAGCACGGACTAGTCAAGTTTGCCGCAGCTCCGACGCGGGACTGTAATTTGAAAATTGCGCGCGCACAAACAGCGAGCATAAATAATGCATAAGCGCGGCGAACGTCTTTTTGCCGCAGCGTATCTTTTCCGCGGAGACTTCAACGTCATTCTGGTGAACTGGAGCAAGCTCGCGGCGCTGCCATGGTACATCATCGCGGTGAAAAACACGAGATCAGTCGGGCCGCACGTGGCCCGCATGGCGTACTGGCTGGACGCGCTCGGCGCGGCGCCCCTGTCCCGCCTCCACGTAATTGGATTCAGTTTGGGTGCCGAGGTCGCCGGATTTATGGGCAAAGCACTCAATCGACGCCGTAAGGTCTGCTATTTCATTACTTTCGCATTCGCACTTCCTCCTGTGAGCTTAACTCGATACATTATTGTATATAGCGCGCTTGGATTTCGGGCCATTTGTTTTAACGGAGAATTGCAAAAGGCGATTGCTCCGAGAAATATGGATGGACATTTTGTATAGAGTAAAATATTTTAGTCAATAAGAAAAAAATGTTTAGTTGAGTCTTTTTAAAGTTTTTAAGGCCATGTCCGACACGAGGAGCAAGTTTGAATCGGTGGTTTGGCGCGAAAATGATATTTCATTAATTTATTAATTAATATTAATCTTTCAACTGCCCTAATAGAAATTGAATACGGGCTTAAATTGGGACCCACGAGGGCATGCCCCATTCCACGTTCGGCTCCACATGGGGATAAACGTGGAATGTTGTTAGGCCCCATGAGGGGTTGTAACGCCTTGTCCATGAAATGCCAACATTGGCATGCCACCCTTGTACCACATGGGTCACAAGATATTTTATATGGGGTACGAGATGGGGCCTATCGGGGCACGCCCAATAAAAAAAATTGTATGCGGCTTGTAACGGGAGTTGAACCCGCAACTTACGGAATACGAGTTGGACGCTTATCCACTAGACCATCGTACTCGACATATATTAGTTAAAACGAAAAGTACTTAAGAGAT
>JABFPB010007146.1:0-11310 GCA_022817645.1 Ceratoteleas bidentatus | reverse complement strand
ATTATTATTATTATTATTATTATTATTATTATTATTATTATTATTATTATTATTATTATTATTATTATTATTATCATTATTATTATTACAAAACAACCCACACAGAGTCTCGAACCGGAGACTCCGCGGTGGCGAATAACGCCCTCAGCCCCTCGGCCGTAGAAGCTGACATACGTTAGTCTGTAGTATTTCCTGTCACTTATCTAGGCGTATGTCTCTTAGTCGATATGTCAGCTCCTCCGGCCGAGGGGCTGAGGTCGCAACACGCCATCGCGGGGTCTCTGTTTCGAGACTCTGAGTGGGCTGTTTTGTGAGATTACTTAACTTTGGCAAATTTACCACTGTGATATCACAGCGGTATCACAGCGATATTACAGCAATATCACAGCAATTTCGCAACGATATCGCAGCGATATCGCTGTGATACAGCTGTGATACCGCTATCATATCGTTTCGTGATATCACATTAATTTCACACTGAAACGGGAATCGCCCCGATATCACATCGATATCTCCGCGATATTTGTGGTTGCCTGGGAATTATCAAATCCAAGAATGTGTTTTTGGAAAATGTTGCGCCATCTCTAACAGAACATAAACGTTATAAAACATCAAATTAACATATTATTCATCTCTTTACCCGCGATTAAAAGTTCATTTGATGTTTTTACACATACTATGTACGGGATGTGTCCTTAAAGGGTTAAGGTCATTTAGTCTTCCAATGTCTAATGTTAAGATTTATCTTGCATCTGTTCCTCTGTGATAAAGTATGATGGTTTTTGTAATAAAATTAATTTAATTCATATATTAATACTAATAACGCTTATAGAAAATATTATTAAGGCGTTACAACTATTCAATCGTAACTGAGGAAATATTGCATAGATCTTGGGCATCGAAAAGTTAAAGATACAAATGCGCGAAAATTATAATAAAACAACAATAATTGTAGTAATTTGCTTCAATATGTTAACAAATATTCAAAGTAGTCAAAACATTGTTTAGTCAATGGCTTTAGGCGAAGCAGCATATATGAGCAATTGGTACAATTTACCAAAGAACCAAGCATATTCTATTTTCATGATAAACAACGTGTACAAATTTCCCAAAAATTTGACTGCTGGCAAAATTATCATGTTATCCATGGAAACATTTTCAGATGTAAGTAAATTTCGCACTTGTAGTTATTTGTTAATATTAATATTAATATAGTCATAATATTTAATATAAAATTAGTAAATACAAATATTACTGAGAATTGTACATAACAAATTGAAAATAAAATATATTGAAACTGAAATACGTTTTAATGTGTACAAAATTACTCTTTATTTTTAATCAGTTTGAAATATTTCGACGTAAAAAATGAGAAACATCAATAATTTGTTTCATTTAAATGAATTAAAACATTGATTTTATTTTTGTAGGTAATGAAAACGTCTATGGCATTTTTTAGTCTATTAAAAAGTGTTACCTAAATTTTAATGATTCATACTTAGGATACAAGTATATGCACATAGATCTACTTTATAATAAAATTGATACAGACACCAAGTACATAATTTTCATTTTATAATTGATTTAAAGACAAAAGTTAGAACTTTATCAAAAACGCAAAGTATCACTGCTATTATTTTATCTGCACCGTCGAATGATCTCGATTCTAAAGTAAGTTTTCGATAAGTTGAGTATGATGCTAAAATTCATGTCTGATAATATAAGTTGATAAATTGACTTCATAATTTCACGGAAATTATTGAGTAATCGTCAGATAAAATGCACACTTGTCAACAGGTACATCTCAAAATCCCTCGTTTTCTTACCTAGTCCAAAAGAAAGTAATTAGAATTCTACTTTGTTACAAAATGCACTATTTTAAAATTAAAAGCTTAGTTAAAAAAGCTTAGTTAATCTCGCACCCAATACATCACCTCTTCATTTTTTAAAACTTATATTTTCAAATCTTTATCACTCTACTAAGTCGTATTTCGCACCACGACTGCCGAACACCATATCAATTCTAACAGGTCTTCCCAGCCCTTAAATTACCACCTCCTTTTAGCTACTTTTGTACGGATCAGCTCAACAAAAACTCCACCACACCATACCTAATTTTTTCCCGCCCATTATTCAAACATTGGATGCAATGTAATAGCCCCTCTGTTTTTTTCATCGGCTGGTGTAACGCCTGAAAAATTGATTCAAAGTTGCACTAAATATTTACATTCGAAACCTACCCCAACATTCATAATTCAGTCGCGCAGGCGCTATTGGGCGTCACATCTGCACCCCTGTCGTTGTATTCACTGACACCAGGCTTCAGCCGACAATTTTAATACCAGTCTTTAGCCGACTATTTTAACATAAGCATAGCTGGCATGACTCGAAACAACGTCATTACGCGAAACCCGCACCACCAGACCGACTGGGAGTATGCGTTCAAGTACAATCGCTGGCTGCTCTACGTTACGGGCTCGTGGCCCCTAACCTCGCAGGATTCCTTGTGGTTTCGCATCGGAAACCATTTTTTGATATTTTTCGAGGTCATCTTCATGGTTGGGTTCCTGGTACCGTACGCCCTTGGTGTTTACTTCCGCTCGTACGACATCTCCGACAAAATCAAGGATGCCTCGATTTTGAACATGTGCGCTGGATACACGTTCAAGTATATTCTGCTGATCATGCAAAGCAAATCGCTGCGTGCGTGCATCCAGCAGATGGAGGTCGACTGGGTAAACGTGATTAGGGACACGCGGCCGGTAATGCTGAAAAATGCGCGGATCGCTCGTAAGGCGATCATATTTTGCGAGAGCTTACTCATCGCCGCAGTTGTGCTATGGCAGATCCTCGCTATGACCAAGAAACCGGTGGTCATAGACAACGTGGCCAACCATCATCTTCCGTGTCCTATGTATTTCGGGGTGTTTGATGCGAGAGTGGCGCCCTACTGTCACCTGGTACGGTTGTTGCAGTTTTTCGCTTTGATGATCATTATCTCGATAGTGACGAATACTTGCACGGCGGTCACGTTCACGTTGCACGCTTGCAGCCAGTACGAGGGTCTGATTAGTGTACTTAAGGAAATTGCAGACGAAGAGATGCCGTCGAAGGATTTATCGTTTCAGTTGTCGCTTTTGATAAAAAAGCATTACGAGCTTATGAGGTAATGAATGTCATTTGGAGCTAAACACTCTAGTAAAGGAATATGTCAATGTGATCAAGTTTAGATCATGAGAGATCTCACTGAGATTGGAAGCCAATCAAAATCATTATTTTTCCATCTCAGTGGGACCTCAAATGATCTAAACTTGATCACATTGAGATTTTCGTTCTTATTAGGGCAGAGCAGCTTTCGTGAGAGGTTTTCTTGTTAACTAATAATGTCGTAGTAGTTAAACAAAACGTTCAGTTAAATTTTATCTGTTGTTTCAAAATATTTTATATTTTAATATATATTTAATATTATAATATAATATTCAGAATATTTAATATTCTGAATGATAAAAATGTAGTAGATAAAAATGGTTTCAGTTGGTGGTTTAATTTTGGACATTGAAGCACAGAGTATGAACCGGTGGATCATTTTTTCAAAATGTTGTTCTGTTTTCTAAAATTGTTGGATAATTCAATGACGCTCAAACTTCTTGATACAGCTGGTGTGTTTGCAGAATATTTTGATAAATCTTCTACGATATGTGCCCCTGGAGATATTTGACGTAAAAACAATAATAAAAATAATTGAATTGTTTTTTAGATTTAGACCACACTGAAAAAAATTTCAAAAAATCGTTTTAACATAAGAGGAATCCGGTTATAATAAGCGGATTCCTCTTATAATAAGAATATTCGCCTTAAATTAAGAATAATACTCTTATTTTAAGAGGATATTTTTAAGAGTGCAAATGAAAAATTCGACAATTTTTAGCAACGTTTATTCAACCTTTGTGAATGTGTTAGAAGCAAAATTAAAAATTTCGCCTTGAATAGAAATATAAAAGTTCACGACTTGATTTAGGGTGAATATTTCTTCACAGGATTCCAGTGGACTAACCGGATTTTTGAGAAATTTGTCTTCTATACTAACGATTACGTTACTTTTTTATATGCTATGTGTTATCGGAGAGAAGATAACGCAGAAGGTTTTGTTCCTTATATTCTGACTACTTATATAAAATTGATAATTTAGTTTAAATAATGTATATAATGTCAATAATGAATAGAGTATTAGCAACTGGCTCAATTTGCCACGTAAGCAAAAATACACTCTTTTAATAATCTTACAACGAAGCATTTCCCAAAAATGTTAACCGCTGGAAAAATTGTTATGCTAAATATGTCTACATTTTCTGAAGTAAGTATTCCGTGTTATGTTTTACAGGATTTTTTTATTAATTAGTATACGTACATATGAAAAGGCAAATATAAAATGTACATTATTACAGGTTGGTATTGGCATAATACGTAACACTTATAAATAATTATAAAACGATACACTGTCATAGCGATGTGCCACGAAACATATTTCTATTAAAATGCGGTTTTTAACGAACGTAATATATGCAGTGTTTATTATACATGGACATGTCTCTTTATAAATAATTCGAAAATGCCGCTTTAAATAACTCACAATTTTCGGGGTACGATAAACTTATAAACAGCTAGTTAGACATTATACATTTTCTTTTTTAGAGAACAACAGATTATAGCGACTATTTCAATTAACGCCGAAAAAGTATAAATGATGATTTTTTTAAGAAATACCTGAATAAACGTATTTGGCACATTCATAATAATTATTATCACACATGCTTACAAATTAACAATTCACAGTTACATTTCATTTATTTCGCATAGTCTGGCATCTATACACATTTGCTTACAAGCATTACAAAGTATACCGGCACGGTCCCCTCCCAACCTTACCCCCCTACAATCATTTAACGCGTTCTACATTGTAGGCACGAGTCATAAAACTTTCACCTCGAACGGCACAATATCCCACCCCCAATTGTCGCCTTTCTGAGTCAACGCACAGGCAAGCTCGCTCCGCCCCATCGCATCATCAAAATTGCAAATAGACGTACATGAAAACCCGCCCACCCCACCATTCCCCTGCTTCATACTAAAACTATTGTCTCCCAATAATAATTTATTATTGAATCGCGCCGGCGCTGTAAGTCGCTGCTTTTCCGTACCTTCGACCGCCATCATTTCTAGCTCGACTTTTTGACGCCAAGCATACAACCGGAATGGTAACCAGTCGCGTGATCGTACAGAACCCGTACCACCGCGATGACTGGACGTACGCCTTTAAGTGCAACCGTTGGATACTCCACCTCACAGGATCCTGGCCCCTGACATCCCAGCATTCGTTGCTTCTCCGAATTAGCAAAACGCTGCTCGTTGTTTTCGAGATCTCCTGTATCACTTGTTTCCTTGGGTCGTTCATCTGCGGCGTGTACCTGCACAACTACGACATTACCGAAAAGGTTAAGGACACATCAGTTTTGTCGATGTGCATTGGATATTTAGTGAAGTATCTGCTGTTCCTTGTGCAGGGGAATACGATGCGTGAGTGCATAATGCAAATGGAGATCGACTGGAAGAACATCATCAGAGGCACTCGGCCGATCATGCTGAAGAACGCACGGATCGCCAGGAATGCGACGATCGGATGCGGCTCTTTGCTGCTCTTCGCGATCCTGTCCTGGCAGATCCTGGCGTTCACGAAAAAACCGGTCATGATTAATAACGAGCCTCATTATGACCTGCCGTATGCCGCAGATTTTGTGTACTTTAATTCCAGGGTGTTGCCGTATTACTATTACGTAAGACTGCACCAGTTCGTGGCGATCTTCTTTATCACGTGCATTATCACGAACAGTTGCACGGCGGTGGCGTTTGCGTTGCACGCGTGTAGCCAGTTTGAGGGGTTGGCGTACGCGATTCACCATATCACGGAAGGTTGGCCGGGGAGTCTTGGGGAGAGCAAGGATTCGCAGTTGGCGATGGTTGTGAGGAAACATAACGAGGTCATGAGGTATCAGATTTTAAATTAAAGTGGGAGGTTTCGTTTCAGACAGTTTCAACAGTGATGGCTTAATTTCTAAACATTTTTCTCTCATGCATAAACTTTCTTGTTCACTTAACTCACTTTGTCAGATGGATTAAGTGAGTTAACTGCTTACTTGAAAGGTTGGATAAAGTGAGGGTTTAATTGGAAAGGATCTGAGTTATATGTTTCATTCATCATTCTGAATCTAAGTACTAATGTCAAGTTTTGGTATACCGAAGTATATATTAGTAGTTACCTGTAGACTAATTCAATAGTAATTCTTGTTGCCTCTTGACGGAAGATACATACTGGTAGTTTGATACCTAGCTTCTTTTTATGAGACAGTGTCGAAGCTATTGGATGGTATTCCACAAGTAGGTGGTATGGGTGTTAGGCAGATATAAATCGTAAAGTTAAAGTTTCCATTGTATTTAGAATTACCTGTGGAATCGAAATCAAAATTTTAATTAGATAGTGTTTCGATAGTCATTTATTTGCATGCGAGCATTCTTGATAATATTCCTCATCTATACCTCATCTACTCTCGTACAATCGACTCGATCTTCATCTCACAGTTTTTGTTGCGGTTTCTTTTACGCCATCGCAACTACTTAGGCACCTGCAATAGTCAGGGTCCTACTTGATGGTTTTATCTGAAATACGACGTTTCTTTGGTTAATATATCATCATTGTGAACTTCAAAATACATTATTTAGCTAGAAGGCGATACATTCTATTTAAAAATCAATTCCCACGAGGAAAAAACTTGACAAATCGTCTGGCAATAGTCTGGCTCAGCATCGTTTGCCAGACTATTGCTAGACTGTATCCAGACTGAAAAGAGTCTGAAAAGAGCCTGAGAAGCGTTTGGATACAGTCTGGCAATAATCTGGCAAACAATCCTGAGCCCGACTACATCCAGATTATTCCCAGACTAAAAAGAGTGGCTGGAATCTGGCACTTGTCTTGACACAGTCTGGATATAGTCTGGCAATAGTCCGGTGAATTAATTTGTCTCGGTGTAAAATGCACTGTAAAAAAATAATGTAAATGTACAGTGCTGTTTGAACTATATGTTCTTGAATATTACGCCAAAACTTCAAGTAATCAGAAAAATCTGGCACATGAACTTTAATTTTACACACCGATTGAAAACTGTTAATTAAACTGTAAACTTACACTTCTAATGTATTCTCACATGTGAGATTCAATTTTTACTTTAAAGTTACAAAAACTATAAAATGATTTAATATCATTGGTAAACATTCAAATATTCAAATGAAAACATATTTACATTCCAAGTCTGCAGTTACACTCTAAAAATGTTATGTTAAATCAGAATGCGGCAAGCGGAATCTGCATATCGCAAGTAGACTTGACTTGTCTCAAGTAGAATTCTAAATGCAGCGTTCCGATTCTGCTTGCGGCAAGCCATTATTTTTTAGAATGTATTGAAGTTTCAATGTAAAAACTTTGAGCCTAAAACTTCGAGTCGATTAATATATATTCCTTGCTGAAAAAAATGGCGTAGGGTTCATATGAGATCCCATACGCGAATTCGGGGGGCCAAATGCAATCCCATATAAGATCCCATATCAGTTCCCATATGGGATCGCATATGCGATCTCATACGGTTCGCTTATGAACCCAACGTCATTTTTTCAGCAGGGTTAACATTCAAATGTCAACGATTGTTTTGATAATTTTGCAACTGAATGAGTGCAAGAGAATTTTCGAAAGAAATTCGCAAATTAAAGGCAAAGTTTGTTCACGTGAATTCTAACCTAAAACGGCGTTTTGCAGATGTATTGCGGACAATTTTTTTTTCAAATATAAGCGCGACACATAACATCTTTAGATATTCCGACAATTAATACGTAGAATCATTTCATTTGAGGTTAGAACGAACTTTGTCATATTTACAAAGCATACTGTAACTTAAGTACATTTGAAGTGTAACTTCACAGTTCTACTTTAAAATTAAAATATATATTTGCAACTGGTGTCAAGAATGTATACTTGAAATTTACAGTATTATTTACAGTATAAAGGATGGATCAAGAAAATGTTAATTAAAAAATAGAAAACTTAAAACTCAGGGTTATAATAAAAACATTTTAATTTCGAAAGATTATTAAAAATTTGATAAGATACATAATAGAAAGTACATAATTAAGAACTGCCTCAACTATAAAGTGAATTATTAAAGGAAACAATGGATAATATCTAACATATTATCTATTGGGGCATTGAATCATAAAAATTGTATTACATTAATTGAAGGGCCGCATGCAATAACAGGGTATACGCTCGACGGGCCCCTAAATAGAGTCAACCGCTGCTGCGACGATAACATTGGTTTTGCATTAAAATATCTTGAAAACTATTGATCTTAGGACCATAGTTGCAGCGAGGGAAATGTTCCTAATAGTATCAGGAATATGTATGTCAAAGATGAGGGAAATCTGTACTGCAGAAATTGAGATATGACAATGTATTTAAGCGCGCGTCATTTGTCGTTCGAGCGTTTAGGCAATCGCTCAACTATCAAAATTAATCGGCGCTGGCTTAAATATATCGTCATATCTCAATTTCTGCAGTACAGATTTCCCTCATCTTTGACATACATATTCCTGATACTATTAGGAACATTTCCCTCGCTGCAACTATGGTCCTAAGATCAATAGTTTTCGAGATATTTTAATGTAAAACCAATGTTATCGTCACAGCGGCGGTTGTCTGTATTTAGGGGCCCGCCGAGCGCATACCCTGTTATTGCATGCGGCCCTTCAATTATTGTTAAACTAAATCTTAATCTACTACTGCTCTTAATAGATTTGCGAATAAAATCGATCATGTTTTTAAATGGGTGTTTCTTGTAGAATGGTTCGAATGTATATTTGTAATATGCTTCCTTAGCTATTTTATGGTGACGGTACGTATTAACTGCTTCAAGTTACTAAGAGCAACCTCAAATATATCTAGTCTATGATGGGTTTAAGTATTGTTTCATTTTATTCGTCTATTAGGATTCAAATCCTGGTTTAATAAGTTTTTTTAGAAATGTATCTTCGATTTTAACAATATCTGTTCTCTTTTGCGTTTTATGCGTTATTGGCGAAGAAATTATGCAGCAGGTATTTATTTCGACTTATTATCTCAGTAATTTTTTTATACACATATACATTAACCTAAAATGTACTTTGGTTTACCCTCAGAGCATCAATGTTGGTAACAGTATTTATGAGTCCAACTGGTTAGTTTTATCAAAAAATCACAAATGCATTCTTATGATGATAAATATGACAAAAAAATTCCCAAAAATGCTTACGGCTGGCAAGTTTATTTTATTGAAAATGGAATCGTTTTCAGAAGTAAGAAATATTATACTAATATCAATTTTAATATTCGTTAGGATAATTGAAATAACTGATTCTGTTACAGGTGGTTAAAAAGTCGATGGCTTTCTTCAGTTTGATTAGAAATGTTGTATAATACAGTATACTGCAGTACAATACTAATTGATGACTATTGGTCTGAAGAAGTAACAACTGTAAACATACTCAGTATTCGCTATTGTAAACAGGGGAGGATTTGCTGTTAATCTCAAGTCGAAGAGAAACCAATATAACTATCGTCACGACATAAAATAAAATTATATGATGGGAAGGAAATTATTTTATATACTTTGAAGGTAACGTGTAAAACTGTTATCTTATAAATCAATCCAATTTAATAATATTTTACACATATTATACAAATGTTAGATGTGCGGCAAAAATAATATTTCTAAAATATTTTAAAAATTAAAAAAAAATTTAATAATATTATTTAAATGTTTTAAAAATATTTATATAGTAATTCTGTAGTATTATTTTAATATTTAAAAAATATAAAATTCTTAAAATTATTTTAATAAAATCACAGTGACACGTAGTCATAAACTTTTGAACCAATCAGTTGAAAAAAACTTTATTGCCTCAGCGGGGATTTGAACCACCGAACTTCGAGGCAGAAGTCTAACAGTATTACCACACGGCCAAAGTCGTTTATTAAATTAATACTACAAAAATATTATAACAATATTTTTAAAACACGTTTGAATTATTATTAAAATATTAAACAAATATTAAACAAATATTTGCAAAATATTGTGTGATATAGAGGGAAACGCATTTTGAAGCCAATCGGCAACGAAATTTTATTTTCGAAATTTTTATCTAATTTTAACAGGGGGTTTACCTTCTCCGAACCTTCTGCGAAAAACTTGAAAAACAATTTTCAGTTCCAAATCGGCTTATAAATCAATTCTACTATGTTTCGAGTTACAGAAAATTTTATGGACGCATTTTGAGGTTAATTGGCGACAACATTTTTCAATACCATATCGACGTACATGTCATGAATTACTGAAAACCTACATTTCAAATCACTATAGAAAAATATAAAATTTTAATATAATTATAACAATATAAAAGACAATATTTTAATATTATTATTTATATTACTAGATACATTGAAGAAATTATATACTGTATTTTTCAAGATGTAAAGGAAAAGTTTTTAATAAAGCAAGATTATATTTTGAAATTGAATCTACTTTATTGTTACTTTTGTTTTCAACTTACATATTTAACAACACTATTGTGCAGCGTTCTAATGCTCTGAGGGATACACTTGCTTATTTTTTTTCCAATATGATTCATGACATCCAAATTTCATTCATGTCAGCAAAACGCTAGATGAAAAGCCCTCTTGAAAAATCTAACCCTAGAAGCTTCCGTGATATTTGTCTTTCGCATGTATGAACCACATCAACTATATACTTTATAGTTGACTTTGTTCGGCGAAATTCCCCTTATAAGACTGAACTCTTCAATTAAGCAATGTGTAGTCAAACATAAAGCGTCCACAGTGTCCAATTACCCAATCCCAAACCTCAACTTTTTTTCTCCAGCAAAACATTGCTTCATATGTTTTTCTGGAGAAATTAGAATACGTAGAATAATTGTCCATTTATTCTACGTATCTCGTCAAACATTAACCTAAAAGTTAGATAATTCTAACCCTTGCTAACCACACGCAACACAAACTTGACCACAGTTCTAACTCGGATAATTTTTGCGCGCAAGCGCTCTTCTGCACCGTATCATTCGCAGTGCACGTCGTTATGTTTAAGCAGTCTTAATATACCCTTCTCAAAGAAAAGAACCCTCGACATGAGACAAGAGAACGTCATAGTTCAAAACCCA
>JABFPB010007145.1:0-11312 GCA_022817645.1 Ceratoteleas bidentatus | reverse complement strand
CGGGCGATCCGCGTTGGGCGACGCAGCTCGGGTCAGACGCGCGGCCGAGCCTCGGCCATTTTCGACGCACGCGCACGACTGCTGGCGACCACTCGGCAGCGACTGCGGACGGCGCCACGCCTGGAAGTGACGTAACGTGGCGCGCGTCCCTGGCGCCAACCGCGAATTCCGGCCAACTGAGCCGAGCGAGTCGGCCGCGAGCTGCGCCGCGAAACACGCAACTCGGCTGCGCGGAAATGGCGGGGCCAAGACGCCAGGTGGCGCGGCCGCGGGTTGCCCGGAGAAGGCGGCAACGCGAGAGGGTTGCCGCATATTTTATAAATATGCGACGGAAGAGCATGTTTAGGGAATATTTTGGAAAATTTGTTGGAATTTAGAAAATGGTTGAATGGCGAATGGGGGAAATGTTTACTGTTAAATATTCCCTATGTACTTTTTTATAAATTAAAAAAAATTGTTTTTATAAATATGTACCCTTGTAGAAATAACGTTTCTGAAAATCTTTTAAAATCCCTGAAAAATGGTCTAAAAACACCTGAAAATCTCTTAATAGTTCTGAACATCTCTCAAAATTAGAACTGCCAAAGATTTTCAGAATTTTCTCTGAATAACTCTGACAGTTCTCATTTTCAGCGATTTTCAGAGAGTTTCAGAATCAGATATTTTATTTTTACGGGTACGCAATATAAAATATTGTGTACATATTTTAAATTTTTTTTAAATGTGCACACATTTTTTTTTAACTATTAAGAATGTGACATTAAATAGTTACTACACTTTTTCCAGTATGTAGAAAATATTGGGTGCGGATGCAGGCCTTTATAGAAATAAAATCTCTGAAAACCTTTGAAAATCTCTGAATAACTCCGAAAATCGCTGAAAATTTCTGAAAAAATTTGGACGTCAGATCATACGTAAGTTCTTATGTAAGATCTCCCATAAGAAAGCGAACATCATTGAAAAAAAGCAATATTATCGAGAAGATGCTTAAAATTATTTTAATAAATCACAACGATATGTAATCGAAGTTTTTTCAAACAATCAGTTACAATTATTTCAACGCCAGTTGGGATTCGAACCACCGGCCTCCCACGCAGGAGTCTGATAGTCTAATCACTCGACCAAAGACGTTATATCTTCAAGTTTAACAGTTATATTATGCTTTGAAATGATATTGTTAAAATAAACGTAAAGTATTAGATCTACTTTTAAACGAATCTTGAAAATATAACGACTTTAGCCGAGTGATTATACTTTCAGACTCCTGCATGGAAGTACAAGAGTTCGAATCCAAGTTATGGCAAGTATTTTCAACTGATTCTTTGAAACAACTGCAATTATAAGTCACTGCGATTTATTACAATAATTTAAACGTTTTCTAAATAATAAGGTTGTGATCTTACGTAAGATCTCGTGTAAGTTCTTATGTAAGAATTTTTTATAGAGTTTTAGAAAAAAAACTTTAGAAATCTAAAAAAATCTGAAATGATTTTTAACAACTACAGATGACACTGATGAAATTTCTTTTTACATATTCAGATGAAAAAAAACTCCATCATAGTTGGGATTCGAACCCCTGACCTTTCACGTAGAAATCTGAAATAATAACCACTCAACCAAAGACGTCAGGAATGGGATTCCGATATGTTCCTTGAGAGAGTCAGAAGTATACAGAATTTATAAGAGCAAAAAGGACCAATTCCACATCGGAATCCCACTCCAGTTCTATTTCAAAGATTGAAGTGAAATGATGAGATTTGACTAAATAGAACTTCTGAACTGTTGAAGGTATAACGTCTTTGGCCCAGATTAGACTTTCAGGATTATACATAAAAGATCATGGGTTCGAATCCCAGCTATAACGGAGGTTTTTTTCCTGAATTAAAAAAAAAAACTTCAACAGTACATCGTCTGTCGTTTCATGCTTTTCTATCAGGGTGAATAATAAATTCTAATGATTAAAACAAATTAAAGTTTATAAAAAGTCCACAATATTAGAAAATTAGAAACATGTTTAAACATTTTTAAATTCTTTAAAATGTGAAAAAATTGTCATTTAGTAATGTCTTAAATAAAAAATTTTTTTTATTTAAGACATTACTACTAAAATTGACAAGAATCGTTCTTATGTAGCTTATTCATTCACATATGCCCTAAGGTTTAATGTCACGAAATAGTGAAAGAATTAAAAGAGGATGGAAATACGTCAGTCCGTAGCGCTCGCAGCGCCATATGGAACCCCCAACGTGGCAACAATTAGCAATAAATACCCAATACGAGCACTTTAAAAACAATAACATTACAATATTTGCTAATAAAAAATTAAAAACAATTGACTTAATTCTCTTGCAGGCTTAATTGTCTTCAGTGAAACTCTGTTTATAATTATTTCGATTGGAAATTATAATTATATTTCGGTCAGGCAATTGATGTGGACGATAGATGGCATGACCGAGTCTTTTAAAGGAAGTAAACAACATAATTTCCGAACACGCGTCAGTCAGACTTCTCAACAACAGTTTTCGAATCAAATGTTCCGGCAGTAAATTGGAAGGCAAATATTCTTAGAGTGACAGTTTAGTGCCCACAATTTCTCACACTGAATTACAAAAATAATAATACGAGATCACTATGTACGGTTTCCTCAACAGCATGCGCAAAAAAATCGGCAGAAGTACCGGAAATCTGACTTCAGTATCAGGTACGTTTAAAAAATTCTCTTTTTAAAGTCTCATAATATTATATTAACAGAACAAGTAAAACAATAAAAATGTTTTTATTAATTATTCATTCCTGTTTTAGAAATACAACTGTAAAATGTCTTGAGATTGATATTTTTAATTCTGAAAACTATTAATCAGTTTTAAATTTATGACATTTGCAAATCTATCTTTATCAATTTCAAAAATTAATTTTTAAGAATTGTATTATTTATATTTAAATCAAATTGATCCATTCATTTTTTTCAATTTAATTCAACAAGTCTAAATAAGGGAATAATTCAAATACATTTAACATAAGCAAAGAAAAAAATAATAAATTAATAATAATAACCAATAGTATTATTTTCCAGAACCACTTAACACTTCGCACAGAGCACTTTCAAGATCATTAAGTTCTCTTTCACTCCAGAATGTATCAGCATCAGATTCTATGTCAGACTTGAAAACGAAACATTCAAAAATCGATGACTCAATGATTGAACAGACCTACGACATGTATAAGAAAGCCGAAGCAAGCAATTTCAAGTTAGCAAAAAATAAACTGATTCTAGAATGTCTGCGGGAAGTTGCTGACAATGCAGACAGAAAATTAACTCAGGATACTGCAAAAAAATTGCGAGAAATTATAAACAAATGGGACATTGAACGATATTTGAGATTACCTTCCAACGACAGTGGTCCTGGAATGCGCCTGTTAGGAATTGATAATGCTTGTGATGCAAAATTGAGCACAATGGAGAAAATAAGAATTCAAAATTGTGTTGAAGTGAAGCTTCAGGAGAAAATTCAGCGGATTCTTAATATGTAATTTTACATCATCCCATAATCAGTTTCTCAGTTTATAAAATTTATTTTAGAAAAATATCAATAGTAATTTTTATTTTTTTAATTTTATTATATTTTATATTTATATTTAGAATAAGATAACTATTGCAAAATTTACTGTTCTTTTCAGAATAAAACATTTTATTTTTGTTTTCAGTCATTAATAATTTATAAATTAATTTAATTTAAATTACAGATATCAAGAAGAAGGCTTCAACGTGGAAGAAGAATTGCATCGTGCAGAAAATGGTCATCGAGATGAATTTCTAAGTAAGTGTGGTCTCAAGCAAGAATCAACTTCGATACAAAACATCGGCGAACTGATCCAGAATTACCACGCGAAAATTAAAAACTGTTATGAACAGTTAACTCACTGGTTCCAACTCAAGGCGGAAACTGAAGCTTCATTAATGCAACAGTCAAACAAGTTTAAATTAGAGGCGAAAATCACTCAGCTAAAGACACAGCTGAACGAGTTATTGGCCACCACTAAAATGTACACCGAAATACCAATAACGGCAGAAGCGTTTCATAAATTAAACTCAGAATTGGACAATATTATAAATTCCATCGACAGGGAAATTCAGGAGAAGAAAGAGTTGAAAAAACAGTACGATGCTCTGAAAGGAACGGAATTTGATGTTATAGTTAAAAAATACAAAGAATTAAGCACCGCGGTTGATAAAAAGAAGAAGATATTGGAGAAATTGTAATGGAGACAAAGTTCAATGTCTTTTATCATTCAAAAATCATCTGTATATTTGCGCCATGTAATTATGTAAAAATAAGTTGGTATGATATTTATTTTATAGAATATTTTTTAGAAGAATTTTTATGTAAGATTTTTTTGTATATAAAATGTAACTATGTTTTGGAATTCGGAAAAAACGTTTCTCAATAAAAAAATCGCATTGCAAAATAATTGTTGGAAATGGCTTTTTTGATGATTTTTCCCTGATTTTTCACTGGAAAAGGATTTTCGTCATAAATTATGTCATAAAAATGGCAGTGAATTCGCAATAAAAAAAGCATGCTATAATTCACATTTGATTTATTAAACTTATTGATTAAGTGTTTTACACGTATTCAGTGATGAAAAATGTTCTTATATTGTATAGGTGAATTTTCGTAATCGAGATCCAAGTTTGCTTATATCGACTAATCTAACAACGAAATAAAAATGTCTGCAGCAGATTTATAAAAATGAGATGCGAAATAAATAATAATTCGCCAGACATGCAATGATTTTATTTTTAAGTAACAATGTATCAAATGCTTAATTTAAACTTCCAATAGCAATATCAAAGTTCCGCAGGAGTTGCATTATTTCAACATTGATTTCAGCAACAAATAAAACTGAATAAATAAAAAATGTAGACAATCCAAATCTCAATTAAGCTAAGGTAAATCCGCAAAAGAAATGTGGACAGGTGTTTCACAAAACGTAGGCTCGTATTGCAGTGAATCGGTGTGAGATTGATCTTAATCACTATCAGATTCTTCTATTTGGTCTATTTGGTCATAGAGTAGGATTTTTGGAATGTATTTTTTGTCCACGAGTAGGCCGTGTTCCGTTAGGAAATTTTCCACATCTGAAGCGTAAAAGTCGTCGCCCAAGTTTTCGCTTATACGCACGAAATTGCCAATCAGCTGTCTGTTTTTGTAAATTAGCAAAGCTGGCACTCCGTCCTTTTTAAAATGCTTACTTAAGCCAGCTATGGATGCTGAAACAAATAGAAAATATTATTTTTGTTTTATTCTATAAAAGAAAACGAAATGGTTTTACTCTTTGAATTTTTCATTTCAACAATTTATGTTTTAATTTCTTTTTATTTTTTTTTTTTAGTTTTATTTTTAATCTTTATTTAGTTTTTTTTTAAATTTCCCAACAGTTCTTAAACTCGAATTCGTTGTACCTTTAATTTTGCAAAATTTGACAAAAGGAAATTCCTCTGCCAAAGTAATTAAACATCCATTCATGGCGTTGCAAGCTGCAACTTCGTCTTGGTAAATGTGAATAATGACAGTGACAGACTTGTCCTCGTCGTCAACGGCGGACAAGTACTTGCCAACTTCATCCAGGTCGATGACAGAACCAAAACGCAGTTTCTGCGCTTTGGAAATCATTTCTTGCATTCGCTGCTTCTGGTATTCCAGCAGAAAATCCTCGTCGAGGAGTTCGGCCATATCGGGATCCAGTGATTTCAGCTTGTCTCGCTCTTCGTCCAGTGCACTGCGACAGGTCAGAGTGAGTTTCTTCATGAGAGCCACTTTTTCCTTTTCGGATTCTGCTCTCTTTTCAACTTCGAGTTGCTTGTAACGTTGCCAGTCCTACTGAGAAGAATTAAAATTTGAAATCAGATAATATTAATTTTCCAATACTAAAATTACTAATTACAAAACATTTGAATAAAGTGATTATTTAATTAATTTAAATCATGATTTTATTCATGATTTAAACCCTGTTAAAATGAAATATAAATGTTTAAGTATATAAAGAAAACAATGTTAACAAATCTTTTCATCTTTTTTTCTATTAATATTAAAATATACTTAAATAGCTTAAAAATGTCCTAATCCTAATGAAATCACCTAAAAATAAATAATCATTGTAATATAGTAACATTTTACTTGACCTTAATAACACCTTTGGGACCAGTATTACTCGACGTCCCATTCCATTCTGTGAAGTCTGTTTCATACTCCAAATTCTGCTGTACGTTTTTTCTCTCATCTTCATCCTTTTCACATTCGTCGTCATCTTCAGCTTCGTCTTCGCTCGAACTGCAGTAATACTGAAGCTTTTCACCGAGAATTTTATCATCCAGCGTTGCCATGGCTTAAAAGCAACACGCAACTTTTGTCTATATATTGTATTTTTCCTCGAGTCAAACAGTTTCACGAAATTTAATATCTGAAAACAAGAAACTTTTCGATTATGAAATCTAATTTTGGTAACTTTTTTACTGCAATAAAAAATTGCAATTTGAATAAAATTAAAATCTTATGATGTTTTTATATTATTTACCATTTGATAAATAAATTCATTTAAGTTCTAATAATGCTCAATTGATAACAATTAGTAGTTTTTTTTACTAATTATCTAAATCAAAGTTACGTATTATTTACAACTTTTCCATTATCTAAGAAATTAGATAAAATATTGCAACAAGGGAAAATATTAATCGTGTCATTAACTGCGATCGATTGTTAACAATTGCTTGACCTGGCTTATAGTTACAGTCATATAACACTTTGAATCAATTTTTCATTCAAAAGCTGAAGAAAGCTTCGGGTTTATTTCTGTGAGCATTTCATTCGAAATTGTCCTGAAAAAGAGACGCTTTTTCAGGACAAAAACAGATTGGGAATTGAGTGAGCGAATACTTACTAAGGCACTTGAATTTCGGTCGAAGATTGTGTTATGCGCACATGACAATCGGGTAATTATCAAAATCCAGGTTTTTGTTTATTTCTCGAGTATCGCACGTTTGTCATTCTAACGCGATGAAATGATTGTTTGACAGTTGCAGGATCTCGTTCATTCGGTGCATTCGGTGTTAGGATTTTACGTTGTCCATGTGTCTGTCCTTGTTTAGAGGATGGGATAGAAAGTGATAGAGGAGTAGAAAAGTGTTTGGGATTTAGGAACACTGAGTTGAGATTGTGGGAGTGAGATAGAATGCATATATTGGGAGAGTGACAAAGATGGGAGACTGGAAAACTGCTTGGAATGTAAAATTCCTACATTACCTATTGGTATTTGGAAAGTATTAACAACTAATTTGTTGTTAATACTTTGAAGTTTTGTAAGTAACAATAATTTTACTTCTCAAAAATATGACACGACAACTATGAAAATTTCATAATAAAATCTCTGAAAATCTCTCAAAATCTCTGAAAAAGTCTGACAGTCCCAATTCTGAGAGTTTTTCAGAGATTTTCAGAGTTTTCTCAGAGATTTTCAGAACTTTTTTCAAACGTTTTCAGAGATTTATTTCTACTAGGGTCTTTAGAGGTAATTGGTAACAGTGCTCGATGTATCCATCCCATCATTTTATCAAAGTAAGACAAAGACAAAGTTTATTTGAGAACACGTATTTCAACTTACCGGTGCAGCCATCGAACACATTATTAACGTAAACTCACACATTTGGGTTAGTTTTGGTAACCAACAAGATCCAAGTGTGCAAAAATGGCATTTTTTGCAGGTACGATTTATATACATAATCTTTGCAATGCCTTTACAATCAATTAACGCGATGTTATCACAAAAAATCACGGCAACAATTTGATATGCAGTTGAAAAACAAACATGAATTACTTTACAAATTGCAATAATGATTGCGTTTACTTTTTTAATTCAATGATAATTTGATATGATTTCGATTTTGTATGGATTGATTTTGCAGGTCAATTAATGTCATCGTGTAAAATGCTACAGAAACTGAATTTGAACTGGAACAGTTGCAATGAAACACTGACGCAAATACGAAGTTACGCGGCGAGAAAAGGCACAAGGGAGAGAAAACTAAAGATTTTGCGAGCTTTGAAAGCCAAGAAACTGGCCAGAGAAGCACAGATAAAAGCAGAACAAGTTGGTGTAAGCCAAGTCAGATTCAAACGGAAGGTGTAAGTATTAAGGACTTTTATAAATTAGAAGGATAATTGTATAATTACTACACTACTATCCTTGGTAATCACAATGATGCAAAATTTATACAAATATTATGAAAATGTTGCAATTTTATTCAAAATGTCTACAAATTTTATGCAAAGTTGACGTAAATTGAATAAACATTTTTAAGTAATTTATTTTAGTTTAATCTTCAATCTTTTTTCATCACTAAAATATGATTTAATTTTTTACTCTAAAGTATTTCCATTTCCATTAAAATATTTTGAAATGCACACTTTAAATGTATAAATTGGATTACATTCACCCAGTTTCACTTTTTAAAAAGAGTTTAACATTAAATACTTTTTTATTCATTTCTGTACAATTAAAAAAATTTTTTTTTCTTTTGATTCATTCTGTTTAAGTGTTTTGGGTCCAAATTTCCTATAAATAATCCATATATGAAATATATGTGAACCATAATAATCATTATAATAAATGAAATACTCTGTCAACAGTGTTACTGAGCTACCTGAATACCTTGCAAATATTGAGTATCGCAAGAAACCCATTCCAACCGATAATGTATATATTAAAATCGTTCATCAGTGGAAAATATATTCATTCAAAGAAGCTGTATTGTCTCATCGGGAAATGTGTGTCCCAGAAATCCTGGATTGCCCGAATTCCAATTTGAGCTTGTTTATAGAGTTCGATTTGCAGGTAATTTTTATATACTTACAAAATTAGCCATTAAATAGAATAAAAAATATGAACTTAATTTCAGAAACAATTGTATTCCATTTTCTATATCTTGTGATTTAATAGAAATATCGTTTTCACAGGGTGCAAAGAAAACGAAGTTTGTGACTCAATTTTCACGTACTGTGGCTATTCCACATCCATTTGAACAGAAAACTAAAAGAAAGGTGGCTGTTTTTTGTAAAGAACCAGCAGAAATTGAAGAAGCAAAAAATGCAGGAGCCACTGATGTATTCGGACCAAAGGAAATAAAAGATATACAGGTATAAATAGATAATATAATTATCCAATGTGACTTAATATATTATAATTATTATTATTGCATTTAATGAAGCTGACTAATTAATGTGTGTTGTAGAAAGGAGCTATTACATTGGAAGATTACCAAGCTTTGATTGCACATCCTTCAATTTTACCTGAATTAACTAGCATAAAAGGATTAATGAAGAAAATGTATCCTAATTCAAAGGATGGTATATATCAGTTTACAAAATTTGTTAAACATAATGAGTATAATGATTTTTAATTATTCTTATGTTTTAGTAAAAAAATTAATTAAATGAATGAAATAAAAATTCAACATTTGCATTAGTTAAAAGATGAAATTACAAAAGTGATGAAAACTTACCACAAATTAATTTAACATTCGTTTCAATAAATTAGTTTAATTGGTATAAATAAATGATTGTAATTTAACAACCAGTTTTTTAAAAATGTTTTCATAATTAGATCTTTAGAACTTGAGACATAAATGTTTAAAGTTTTTTAAACAAAAATTTTTTCTATTGTGAAAATCTAATTATGTTTAAGAAATGTGTTAATTGAAATCTGATTTTAGGTACTCTAAGTTCAGATTTGACACAGATGTTGAATACACATCTTCGTGGGATCAACTACGCTGTAACACCATATACAAATTATCCCCAGTATGGTCATTCTACCATAGTTATTGGAAAATTGGATATGGATATTGAAGCGCTTAAAGAAAACTGCTTAGCAGTATTAAATAACATCTATCAGAAAAGACCAAACAGAGCGGGAACGTTTATTCGGCGGTATTGTTAAAATATTTATAATTAAACATATTTTAAAATAGTTATTTTAAAGTAATTATCGTTTGTTATATAATATATTATTTAATATTATAGTAATATATGTTCATACATTATATTTCTAACACATTACATTTAAAAAATATTAAAAATGTGATATTGCATATATTATAGGAATGTTAATTTTTTTTAGGATGAGCCTTAAGTGCAGTGGCAGTCCTGAGCAATTCAAGCTGGATTTGAATGAGCTCACGCAAGAAAACATGGAATCAAAAACTCCTGCCAAACAGTCTAAGCGAGTGGTAGAAGATGAAGACGAAGAAGAGCAAGATGAAAAGGAAGCGGTGATTTCGTCGGTTTGAATGTTTTTTATATTTTAGTGTACAGATTTAATAAATTGTAATAATTTAATTGTCTGGTTATTATAAGGTACTCACCATCCAAAAAAGTTGTACCAAAAAGTTGGCAGAAATTTGAAGACTAATTTTTTTGAAAATAAATAGCTTTTTGTGTCGTGATTAAATTATTATTGCATTTGAATTAAATATTTATTATTTGCAAACATTCAAGTCAAACAAAATAAATTATATACTGGCACAATTATAATCAAATAAAAATTGTCAAATGTCTTATTAACAATAAAAAAGCAAGAAAACAATTTAAAATAAATTATTGGTCTACAGATTAGCTTGGTATAAAAAAAATTTTATATCAGAAACAATATCATACAGTATATATATGTCAAATGTTACTGTAATTGTTATTATCGATAAAAAAAATTTTACTCACTTTTGGTTGTTTGGAAGACGAAGTTGTATATTTCCAATCGTCTTTTTCTTCATATCATAGCATCTTATATTAGCGTTAAAATAAGAAAAAACAAACAAAAAGTTAAAAACTGTTTAATTTTTAAAGTATCAAATTTGTCCAAAGGCCACATTTTTAATTGGCAGATTTTAATCAGTTACACAAACTATATTAATTCCATGCTTTTCCTTAATAAATAAACAACTGAAGTACAATTTTAGAAAATTAATGACAATTTCACAATTGACAAATTTGAACACTTCGAAAAATTATAAAAATGAATCGAAGCTTGTAAAACTTAGACTACTTTAAGTTTTTGAAATTTCTAATATATTTAAAAAAACATTTACATTTCTTCAACAACATCTTACCAGAGTATAAAGGAAATATTAATTTTTTAAATATTCTATTATTAATATATTAGTTTTGAGATGGCATTTTTAAATCGATTTTTTTTCAAGAAAAAAAGTAAATCTCAAAAGATACAATATTTGGTATCTGTAATTTTAATTTTAAACTTAATCA
>JABFPB010007144.1:0-11314 GCA_022817645.1 Ceratoteleas bidentatus | reverse complement strand
CATGAAAATTAAGCATGAATTTCATGGAAAAATAGCACGTGAAAAATTCTTGCTTTTAAAGCATATTGTGTCATGAATTTAGAGCTAGAAAACCCGCTCAGTGTTGGGATTCTTGGCGTCTTTAGGGGTTTTTGGAGTCTGTGGGAATTTTTGGCGGTCTTTGCGGATTTTTGGAGGTCTTTCGAGTCTTTGGGGGTTTTTGGCGGTCTTTCGGGTCTTTAGGGGTTTTTGACGCTATTTGGGGGTTCTTGGCGTCTTTAGGGGTATTTGGCGTCTTTGGGGATTTTTGGCGGTTTTTGGAGATTTTTGGCGGTTTTTGGAGATTTTTGGTGGCCTTTGGAGATTTTTGGAGGTCTTTGGGGGTTGTTGGCTGTCTTTCGGGTTTTTGGCAGTCTTTGGCGGTTTTTGCGGGTCTTTGGGAGTTTTTGGCAGTCTTTCGGATCTTCGGGGGTTTTTCGCAGTCTTTCGGGTCTTTGGGGATTTTTGGCGTTCTTTCGGGTTTTTGGACATTTGTCGGTCTTTGGGGTCTAATTTTTAGCATAATGTTCAAATTATTATTTCTTAACATCCCTGATAGCCATCTTTATATAAATTAAATGCCCAGAGACGCCAAAAACCCCTAAAGACGCCAAGAATCCCCAAAGACCGTCAAAAACCCCTATAGACCCGAAAGACCGCCAAAAATGCCCAAAGCCTTATACCTGGGCGATCCACAGCGCTCGGGACGACGGTGCATTCAAAACACTGCATCGACGTAAATATTTGCCGAATCGAAATATTCTTTCACCCACACATTTAGGACATGTACAGCTTTCATTTTATGCAAAATACAAAATCGATTTTTTCAAAGAATTATACCGGAGTCCCCCCTTAAACAATTAATATTGGATCCCAAGCATTCTTTTTGTTTCGGAAGGAGTTCTCTGTTGATATTTTAATTAAAAATTAAAGGAGTAAACAAATAGCATTTAAAAGAGTAAACATGAAAATAACATTTGTTTGTGAGAAAAGGATATTCCTCAGCTTTATCAAAACTGAAGAACTCCGGTTTCTGACAAAATTACATTATCAAATTCTTGAAACCCCTTTTTCTATTCAAACCCTCTCCCTTCTCCCAAGAAAATATTATCCCAACTCTGCATTGAGTCCACAAAAAATAAATCCGAACCGTTTCAGCCTCCCGATAACACGTTACCTTAATGGAGTTTATGTTGCCTTGAGTTATTACTTTACACTTCGCGTGTACGATAATCGCGCTATTGTAAAGTGCGCAAATTGCTTTGATTAAAATCGCACCCCCGAGACGAATTGAATACGTTTTTATGCGACGCTCGAGTTTTGATTGCCGAGTATCAAAATGAACTGCCCCTTCAATTTTGCAAAATGAGACAAAAGGATGCGCTGACAAGTGTCTCTTGACGAACAAAAGTGGTAAAGTTATGTGACGTAACGGTTCGAGAAGGCCACGATTGAGCATTAGTTAACAAGTCCATCGGGAGGTCTTAGAGCATAAAACATAGCCGACGAGGGTGCTAACTAGTTTGGTATGGTATATTTAACTTTCCCCGACATTTAAATCAAATCGAACATTTGGCCGTGTGGTACATTAGTCCTGGTACGGTGATCACGCACGCACGTACGTGCATGTTGTAAAAGGGGATAGTCTCGAGTGTGGATTTAAGTAATGAATGTGTTGAGGGTTCGCGGCATGAGCGAATATTAAATTATATGTAGAGACGAAACATAAACGACCGGCTACTGATTTGAATGCAGCTGATTGATGCAACTGAGTAATGAAATTCGACGAAAAGAAGAAAAATGTAACTACAACGTTTCAAATCGGATAACGATACGTGGTGGTGTGAACCCAAAACAAATTATTGTAAAGCTAAATTAGTTTACTGCCGATTTATCTTCGGAAAATTCAATTCAAGATTGTTCCATGCACAGTTTAAAAAATCTGCATGGAAACTGGATTGGAGTAAGAAGTAACGTCGCTCTGTACAAGTAAACAGTTCTATTTATGGTCAAACGATTAATTGTATAAAAACAATCCAAATAATGTTAAAAACGTGCTTTTAATAGGTCTTTTTTTAAGTAATACGATTTCAAGTCAAGTAAATTGAGTATTACGAACTTAAGATATACAAATCTTTATACTAAAAGTAGTTTTTACTCTTCTGTACAAAAAACTGATAAATCGTCGACATAAATCACTTTGAATTTATTTGCCTCTGTTTATCTACTTGAAAGATTTCTAAATTTGATCTGAGCTAACAGTGTAAAATTGACTTATACTCCCGTATCGGAGAGTACTTTTGCAGATAATCTAGATTCGTGTAAGTATTTTCTGAAATACATTACTCTTAGCTAAAGTATAATGCGCTCTCTAAGAACATCACCCCGATTTACTGTGACATCTCATAAATATCTGGAAATCACAGCGAAACCGTGAAATTCAGTTTTTGTGCGAATCTATTTTGGAAACAGATATGCATCGGTACAATGGGATTATTGTCTGCACGTGCACATTAACGTTTCTCGTCTTACGTACATGCACTAACATTTCTGCTTACATGACTGGTAGATATATTGTGTGCAAGAGTTGTTAATTCTTCGTTCCAAATACGCATCTAGGGTCGTCCGCAGCAGTAAACCCCCGGCCATTTATCATCTGTCGTTGACGATAGATTTCTACCCGGGGCATTAGTTTTTAAGTGGTTACATCATTTTACTTTCACAACGTCATTGTATTTCAACATTTTTCCTAGATTTTGTAATATATTATTAAACATTATTTGTAAAACCGTATGCTTTCCCCGTCAATTGTGCCATTGAAAACACACATATTTATTAATTTTATAAAAAACCTGACTAAAGAAAACATTTGTGAACACTATGTTTTTCATAGTGATCCAAAAAATGACCGTTTAAACATTAATGAAAAGATATCAAATAGCAAAGGAGAAGATTTACTGGGAAAAACTGTAAAGTTTTCTCTTTTATAAGTAAACATTATTTAAAAAAAGAATTTTTACTGAATCGATTATCGCAAATTACTAACACATACTTTCTTTTAACAAAATCTAAAAATATCTATAATGCTTAAAACAATGTTTTCTGGAATGGTTTTGTTATTACGGAAATATCATGACGAACGCACCTATGGTGCCAAACGAATCCAACTACGGTATAAAAGAATTACAAGTGGTGGAATACAATTTAATAGCGTTTGCCTTGGAAGATGAGACAGAAGTACATTTTACGGGTAAAATATTAATTTCAATAGCATAAAATTTTGTAAACACTTTGCCAAAGTGACTTTGGACTACAAAAAATAAGAATAATTTTTTGGTGCAAAATTGATCACGGATATTTTTAACAGGGCTCCATGTATGATTTATATGGAAACAACTGAAAGAAAAATTTGAGATAGAACTGCGAAAAGTTGAGACCGGGGATCGAAGTACATGGATATGTTTTGAAGGGATTTAAAGGATGTCAAGAAGGGATCATTTAAAGAATGTCACCTGGTGACATTCTTTAAATGATCCCTTCCAAATAAATAATTTAGCTAACCAAATAATTTAGTTAGCTAAAAAAAGCCAAATTATATGGTTGTGGTCCAAAATTTGGTAGTCACAACCAAACATTTTTCTCCATGGCACGCGTTTCTACACGTATTTAAATAAAAAACTGATTTTCAAGAACGGGTATATTTCAAGAATTATTCTTTTTAGTAATTCGAAGGAAAGAAACTTTAGAGACCATTTTCTGAAAAAAGAAACTTTTTAGAGACCATTTTCTGAAAAAAGAGATTTTTTAGTGACTTTGCCAAAAAAGAGACTTTCGTCTAAAATACAAACCAAGAGGCATTCTGAATACGGTCAAGTACAAAGATTTATCTTCGTATTATTAAAAAAAAAATTAATCCGCTAGGGCTATAATTAGTAATCTAGATATTCCCTAAAATTAGGAAAACTTCCGAATTATCTGTGTATACTAACGAAGAAGTCCGAGAAGGAATCCCTGTCCTCTATAAAATGGGTCTTGGGCAGGTGATTAGATCTGGGACTATGGAGAATGAGTTGACTAAATGTCTTTTATAATTACAGAAATAGCGAGTCAAGTTATTCAGCTCAAAGTTTTCTTTCTAAACAACTCATCAGTGTATAAATCATTGCACAGATTCGAAATACGGAATTAAAATTCTCTACACTGAGAAAATGAATTTGTAAGAACTAGGTCGTAAAACAGACAATTCGTAAAATACTACGAAACATTCGTACAAACGACGAATGTTTCGTAAATGCATTCAGTTTACGAATGAATTTTCAGACATTTCCAACGACCAAGTCGGATTCCGGGACTTGGTCGGGCTCGGACGTCGGATGCCTTGTCGACATCAGAATCTTGACTTCGGAATGATTTCGCAAACCGACGACATGTCGACGTGGTTCCAAATTGAAAAAAGTGGCCAAGTATAGATGTGGCCACTTTTTAACACGCTTTTGTATGTAAAGCGTGTTAAAAATATATTTTTGATGGTTTTTTGATGTCTCTTATTATAAATCTATGTGCTGACATTAGTATTTTGCAGACGTTTAACGCAGTCCATCCAAAAGATAACGAAATAAAAAAAGCGAAAACACGGCATTTAAAAGTCTCCAAAAAGTTCAGTTTTTCGTCTCAATTTGTACTGTGACATTTGTTTTCGATTCAAATTCAAATCAATTTATATATCAATTCAAATCAACTTATATTAATCCATTTTAACGGTTGAAAACAATACGGAACCACAACAGCCACTTTTCCCAATTTTGTTTGATTAATTTACAAATTTCAGAAATTTCTATTTTTGAATATTTGATTGTTACTCGACGAATTTGATGTCTTCATGACCAAAACAGTATATCAAATATATTTTTCAGAACTAGCCGACAGTAATTTCCAAAATTCACCCGAAATGTCTAAAAAAAAAAAACACGATTTTATACCTCAAAAAGACCTATTTTCAATGCCATAATAATTCCCGCCATAATAATTCCCGGTTTCCGCAAAGTTTCTTGGCGGCCAAAGTATCCTTCAAACCTACACTTGAAGGCAGATTTTTCCGATTAGCGAATAAATACGAATAACTATAGTTATTCACTCGAAATGCCTAAAATACACGATTTTACACCTCAAAAAGGCCCATTTTCAATGTCACAATAAACCTACTTCCGGAAGGTTTCGGATTAGCGAATAAATACGATTAACTGTAGTTATTCGCATTTATTCGCTAATCGGAATAGACTGCCTTCAATACTTTATTCAATTGTACGAATTCTAGCATATAGATTTATAATAAGAGACATTGAAATTTTTGACCACTTTTTTCAATTTATGACCACTGTGCGACGGCCCTACAGAAGTCATTGTCACATTCCGTCTCTGTACCGATGTCGCTTATCATTTCGGGCCTGGATCGTTGGTCATCGTCGGATAGACGACGTATATTTCTACATGGGTATTGGAGCAACACATCGTCTAAAACTGACTACTTTATATGGTTTTTGTTTCAGAATAACAGCAACACTTTGAGGACCTTCTACAGCAGAAAGCAATGGCCGTTTAGTTTCGAGTTACGAAATTTGCGCAAAAAAAATATCGCAGGTTCGAGGTTCATTTGTTTATTCATACTTATTTATTTTGAATTGATTATCCGCTACTGGGTAATTTATGTCAAGAATTAATGAATTAGACATGCGTATCGAGAATCTATTAATTCAATGAACTGGTAAAATTCAATGAACATTTCTCGAATGTTATTACGAATCTGTAATACATGTAAATGCAAGGAAAATAATTTTTGCGGTATATGTGATATGGATCTAAGCACAGTATACAATAAAATTTCCCATCGAATTAATGGGATAAGTTTCTTTACTTCGCAATGTAGCGATGTCGCAATCGAGATAGGCGACCGGGAACAAAAGGGATGATTTCTATAGAATAAGAATTGGCGAAAAGGGGCGCCGGTTTTTGTATTTATTGCCTCATGAGGGAAGAATAGTATTGCTCCATTTGTTCTTCAATCGAGTTGATTTTGATCTAGCAATTATTCCTCCGACAAATGGCGAACAGAGTTTCGTGTGCTTCTAATGGCATAACTAAAAGTGTAATAAAAAGGCAAACTTTCGTATATAAATTCGACTTGTTTGTTCGCAAAGTTACTAATGTGTTTAACAATTGATTCGAAAATAAATTTTAAGATGTTTAACGGATTTGAATGTGATTATCAGGATATCAGGATTTGATTCATCCATTAATTGATTATTGATCCATTAATTGAATAACGAATATATTTTTATTTGTCATTCAAAGATGAAATAATTATACATTTGTATTCGTCATTCAAAGATGAAATGAATAACGAATAATAATTTATTCGTTTTTCGAAGATGCGATGAATAACGAATAAAATTTTATTCTGACTAATAAATGTTCTGACTATCAGACAATTTTAATATAAAATATCTTATGACACTAACTCTGTGACGTTAGCACTGATAAATCACCTCAAACAATCTTTGAAAAAACTCTCTAAAATGTGGACAAGAATAAAAAATAGTATATTTCGTATCAAGAGCGCAAAGTAGGCTTTTTTGTCCGAGTTGCGAACGACATTTTTATTTTTACCTGAATAAAAAATTTAAGTAAATTTATTAGCCAAGAAAAGTATATAAATATTTCTTATGATACAAATTCTATTTATTTTGTTGACGTTTCTTCTCGGGCTCTACATTATCGACCACTGGAAGGTGACTTACTATGGGAGTGAACCACCTTCATTGGCGAAGAAGTTATCGACGAGCCAGCGCCCAGTCAACAGGATGCAGTAGGCGGCGCTCTGGAATCGTTTCGTTGCGCAATGGAAGGGCAGCTTCGTATTTAAGAAGTAAAGATGCGGTGGTATCGTCACTCTTAAGTTATCCTTGACTGGGGAAAACCATAAAAGGGAAATTTATCGAAACGCAGTCACAATAGCTCAAGAGCATCTAGAAAACGAATTAGCGCGAATCCGTAAAAGGAAATCCGAAAAAGTCAACGACGCGAAAGAAAAGAAATATTCAAAATCAGATTCAACTGAGAAAAAAAGAGAAAGCATGCAATTTTGGCAGAACTTAAGTCAAATAACAAAAGTTATTTGACTGAAGCGGATTCTCTTTGTACCGAAAATCTGAACAGGACAGATGAAGATTACCTAATATGAAATGGAGTTTGAAAAAAAGATTCTGATTGAGAATCGGAAATCCGCTCGCGGCAAATAGAAAGATTTTGAGACACACGAAAATTTTTCATCTGTTTTTCCATGAATACGATGAAGATATCTAATCCGAAATTCATTTGAAATTTGTAACCTAAAATTTAATTAGTTTAAGTAGATACACCTTCTCACTTTAAGCAATCCATTTAATAACCCGATTTAATCAATTTCAGTCGCATAAAATGAGTAGGCAGCAAAACAATATTTATTATACTTAGTCAAATCGGATTTAATAACTTCATCTCTTCCGCAACAGATATCGTGTATTTTTAGAAACACGCAATTTATATGGTAATTCCCACGTTTATAGATCGTAAAACGGCGCGAAATATGACATACATTTCGCTCATTGCAATTCACTCCAAAACTCGAACGAATTGCATCGCGTCATTTGTCCTTAAATTACAAATCATTGTTTCTTTGCACGAAAATTGCATGAACTCGTTTTCTCACATAAGCCACCATTGTTTACTAAAAACGTGCGTGACATAGCCATGTATGCTCCATAACCATTTGAATGCCCCGATATGGTAAAGAATAAATTATAGCCCACGTTTTCAACTAGCTTGTATAACTTATCTCGGACAACTAACGACACTCTCCGCGGTGTCGCAACGTTCAGGGTGCTACGATTGTAGCGGCCTTTTAATTTGATCGCTCGCCCACGAATCGCATTATGACTTTTCCATCTAATTGCTGAAATATTTCTAGAATGCCTAAATTATAAAACCCGCGCAGCAGCCGAATATGATAATTTACATCAACTGTCATCTCATAAATCCCTAGTAGCACACAATATACCTGCAGATATATATTCTTTGATATTTCAAATGCGCCACAAATATTCCAAAATATTTAATAATATTTTGGAATAATTGATACATTCCAGGAACGTTAATTGTCCGGGGAAAAATATTTCTGGGATGTTTCGACAGTGTTTTAGGAACATTTACAAAATCGAAAAATGTTAGTTTTTTTTGTATATTTTAAAATATTTTATTTTAAGAAATTAAAAAAACATTAATTTTTTCGCTTTTAGAGTTGTACCAAAAAGAACTTTCGGGTGTAAAAAATATTGATTTAATGTTTTGGAATATTCTTGGCGCATTTGAAATATTACATACAATATTCTAGATCTTTAATGGCATCATCCAGAATACAATGAAAATGTATGCAGTTGGTCGTGTAAATTGAATAAAATATGACTTAAAAATCAAACAATATCTTACGAAAATGATGAAATAAAATAGTTGTTTTTTAATATAAGAAAATGTGTAAATGAAACACGATTGAAATTTGAAATATAAATTTTTATGGCTTGAATAATGGGAGTAGTTTGACTGAATATGATATAATTCTTGGGTTAATAAATACTGCAAGCAATTTGAGCAACACTAAAAGCATCCCCAACAGCATAAGTAAGTCTGCGGAATGTAGATTTTAGACATTTCATCATCTACTATATGCATATATAGGGGAGAGTCAGGACATTTCGACTGTGCAAAATGTATAGGCGACACGTTCTGGCTTTCCCTTTATATAATCTTAATTTTTCGAATGGAGACATTATTTATTCGCAAAAATTAGTTACGACAATAAAAACAACTTTCATTAAAATTTTTTTTAATTCATTAAACGTTTAATTTAAGACATTATTCTATCAAATAACTATTTTACAACTTATATTGCCTTTTCTTATTACATCTAAACTCAATTACAAACCATAAAATATACCCGTACCTAAGTTCCACAAAATAAAGTTGTATCCAATTAATTCTCTGAAAGAAACCCACTCTCTATTTAAACCCGCATATTACAGTTTACCGAAGATTTCAGAAGCTTCTACCGCCCACTCAAAAACTCCAATTAGAAAACACATATCAGGAATTCTGAAAACACACCAATTAAAAAACAATAGAAACAATATAAACGAAACAATATAATAAAAAACAATATAAACGAAACTTAAACAAATTAAAAATTCTCTCCTCTCTCAATCAAACATTTCACTTCTCGCACCTCGCCCAGCGACGTATCAACAACAAAACCCTCCCTTTTCTCACCGACAGACTTCAGTCCTAAAAAAAACTACTCATCCTGAAAATCCTCCACGAACCTCAAATCTCCCTCAAATCTCCCTTATAAGAATAACATTGCAATAAAACTTAGACAAAATTGCAAACAAAAAAGTTAAAATTTCTGAATAAGTCTGAAAGTGTTTCGTGGCTTAGCAAAATATATATTCCCAATATATTCCCAATTCATTGAAATCATTTGTTCAGTTCTCAATCTGCATTCAACCAAACAAATTTAGTTATTTTCTCTTCATTTAAATTCCAATCAAATAGATGTTTTGAATCTCGTGATAATGGGAATTTCAAAAAAAACTTGATTTCCTTAACTGGCATTCATTCTTTCGCATTCAAAGTAGTGTAATTGAATTCCAAACGTTTATAAATGAATGCGAAATGTGGTGAAAATCCAATTTCACCACATATATTTTCCATCAAATATATTTTTACAGAGATTAACAATACACGATCCTCTTTTCCAGGATTCATAGTCCCAACTTTCATCGTGTTTCTTCGCTTTCAACCTAATCCCCCGTTTTATCCTCCAAAAATTCCAGAAACCCGGACTCCCAACCCGACATTTTCCAGCTTTCACAGTTTTCTAAACAATTCCCACTTTTTCCCCTTTCATCCCCTTTCCCAGATTCCATTCACAGTAAATGAAAACTGATTAAAACCGATACACATAACAGGCAAAATTTGTATCGGTTTCAATACCTTTTTTCAAACTGATATATTTTAGCTTTTAACTATTAATATTGTTTTTATTCTTTGAAATAAATCGTATTTTTCTGATCAGTAATGTTATTTTAAATTGAATACTTATCACTCCGCGCTGCGGTAACATTTATTTACAAGCGTTTGAAGATTTTATTGGAACATCCCTTTTTACAAGTAGTTTTTGAGTTACCAAAAACCCTTTTACAACGATGTAATTAGTTATTCTCTTTTACAACAATTTATTGAGTTATCCTCTTTTGCAATGATGTAATGTGTTATCCCCTTTTACAACAATGTATTTATTGAGTTATCCCCTTTTATAGCGATTTATTGAGTTATCATCTTTGACAACAATTAATTGACTTATCCCCTTTTACAACGATGTAATGAGTTATCCCCTTTTACAACTATTTATTTGAGTTATAGCTTTTTACAAGTATTATTTAAGTTATCCCCTTTTACAACAAATTATAAGTTATACAAACCTAATAATTTGTTGTAAAAAGGGAACCCAATAAAAATAGCTGTAAAAGGCGATAATTCAATAAATTGTCGTAAAAGGAGTTAACTCAATTAATCGCTGTAAAAAGGGATAACTCAATAAATAGTCGTAAAAGGAGTTAACTCAATTAATCGCTGTAAAAAAGGATAACTCAATAATTTATTGTAAAAGGGGATAACTCAATAAATCGCTGCAAAAGGGGATAACTAAATAAATCATTGAGTTTATTGATAAACTCAAACATTTGTTGTAAAATGGGATTTATTAAGTTACCCTCTTTTTCATAAAAGCTGTCGAAATAAAGTTGAATCGCCCAGCAGAAAATAATGAATAGAAAAGAATACAAAAGAATTGAAAAATATAAATTGAATTCCTTTTGGGAAAGATTCGGCATTCATATTTTTATTTTCAATTATTTTCTACTCGTTTCTATTCCAGTAATTTCTCAATGTTTCAAACGAGCAATTTTGAATTCTTCAGAAAGAACTCGTTTCTGTTCATTTCCAAAATCTGAATTCAAACTGACAAAATGAATTCTTTCTATTCTTTTCAGTTCCACTTAGGATGACATTTTGAAAAACTTAACTTTGAATTCCCCAATTGGAATTGATTAAACTATTTCTAACCAAAAAAAATTTCTAATCAAAAAAAATTTCTAATCAAAAACGAAAAATGAATTTCATTTAATTCTAATGAATGCCGAATTTGGCT
>JABFPB010007143.1:0-11310 GCA_022817645.1 Ceratoteleas bidentatus | reverse complement strand
TAGGTTGAAGAGTCTGAGAGGAGGTTAATGAGGCTGAATGGAGATTTAAGAGGCTGAGCAAACAGAGGCTGAAGAGGCTGAAAATATGTACCATTTTTTTCGAAATACGTGAGCGAGGTTGAAGATATTGAAAGGAGGCTCAAAGAACACTGAAAGCAGGCTGAAGAGGTTTAAAAGAGAATGTAGAGGTTGAAAGGAGGCTGAATGGAGGTGGAAGAGGCTGAAATTTTCGTCTCGGGAGGTTGAAGATATTGAAAGGAGGCTCAAAGAACACTGAAGAGGTTTAAAAGTGAATGTAGAGGTTAAAAAGAGGCTGAATGGAGGTGGAAGAGGCTGAAAGTTTCGTCTTGGGGATTCACTACTTTGTCCTTTTTTACCTAACAGAAAACTGTATATTCATCTTACTTGCTCAGCGTTACGTAATTAATGGACACTGTGAATCCCTAACTGTAAATCGAACCCAGTACTTTTCATGTAGAGGTATAGCCACTCGGCCAAAGCAGATATACCTTCAGGAGTAGTTAAAAGTTCGTATATAAATTTATTCGAACAACAGAATCATTTAAATGAAGAACTTTTGAACGAGTCTTGTAAATGTAATACTTTTCGCTGAATGGTTATACTTTCAGGCTTTTGCGAGAAAGGACGGGGGTTCGAATCTCACATATGGCAACGCAGTTATTTCAACTGATTGGTTGAATAAACTTTGACTGCGTGTCATTGCGATTTATTAAAATAATTTTAGAACATTTTTGTAGAAATTCTAAACATTTTTCCACAAATTCGTCTTGGAATCTGTCTCGGATTCTGGCTGAATACTTTCAGTAGGGATCCGACTCGGAATCCGAGACGGAACTCATCTTGGAATCTGTCTCGGATTCCTGCTCCCATTCGGAGTACACTGAGAGACAAAATCGGTAATCCTTACGGTTTCTTATAGTTAAAAGAGCTTCTATGGGTGAGTTTGTTTATTCCAACTGTAATTACAGTAAGCGCAACTTGATTTTTAGTTTACGGAACACCAATTATAGTAACCAAAACTGAACTTCATTTACAGTAACGTTGCAGTTGCGTTAAACGATAAGCATTTCTCTCAGTGTAGGAATCCGAGTCGACTGTACAACTCATAATAACATAGTTTAATAATTTAATTTAATATTTTTTTCAAGGTATTTTATACTTGTGAATGAATGTATTAATGTGACATTCGGTATAGGGGTATTTTTAATTATTTCCGCAATAACACTTTCTTTCTATGTTGTAAGGATACAAATAATTTGATATATAATATTAATACAGCACATACAAATTATTTAAATATTGGAATTTGTGAATCGGTTTAAGCTGATTTTTAGAGCGTTATTGTAGTTTTTAAAATTAATATTTCGATAATGAAAGATATAATATGTGGCAAGTAAACAATTCTTCTGTAGAATAAAATTGTTTCATTAAAGTAATTTCATTATTAGAATTAAGCTATACATTCAAGAACTTACAATTGAGTACCTAAGTGTTTCCAAGATAAACAATCTCTTAATTTTTTAACCCTTCGGAACGCGCGTCGTTTTTGTATCCTTGTTACTCCCTGAAGGACACACTCGGGATTCTCTTTCTATGTGTACAAAATACACGATGCGCGTCCCAAAGGGTTAAAGCCCAAAAGCCTATCTCATCTAAAATCCCGCTTTTGCGGCAGGTTGTGTAGCGCGGTGTATATGTATATCTACCGAGCATATGTATATCTACCGGCGTGAAATAAATTAGCATGGCAAAAGTACAGCAGACTGCTGGCAAACCATCAGGCAAGTATCAGGCAATAAACTGGCGATGGCGGTCGTCAAGGCTATACTCGTGTGCCATACTCCCATAGAGAAATATGTGTGGTTTGCCAACCGTTACAATCGGCTTAGTATTGGCCCAAGCCTGGCAGCCTTTCCTGGGAAACAGTCGGTATGAAAGGCGGGTATACTTTAGCTCAAGTTTTATAAACAATTGGTAAATTGTTATCGTTGGACCAACGTTGGTCCAACGATAACTTGGCACTGTATTGGCTCATGCTATATCGCGTTAGTATAGCACTACACTGCAGTATTTATGCCGTGTGGTGAAAGGCTGGCGAAAGTCTGGCAACCGTATGGCATCGATATAGCAAGAATTTCGGCAAATGAGTATAGAGACTGTACGGCGATAGTATGACTTGCGATCATGATCCAACCGTGAAGCCGTGCTCCCTGCCATAGCAAAGCATCTTATTGCTCGATCTTTTCACGATACTTGCCTGATGGTTTGATAGCTTGCCTGCCATACTTTTGTTATACTAATTTTTTCACGCGGGTATTACATATTTTCTTTATTTGTACAAGTTTGTCTTACGAGGATGTCTATAATCGCGGAGTTACACTGAGAATAAACCGTGTAAAAATCACACCGCTAATGGTGTAATTTTACACATGTTGGTGTAATTTCACAGATTTTCAACTTTGCAGATTGCAGCGATATTTAGGAGGTCATGTCGCAGTGTTGCTATCAGTCGGTCCGACCGATCGGGAAATGTCTTGCAAAGTCTGAGAAAATTCTGGGGTTGCAATTTGTCACATTGGTGATGTTCAAAACTTTTGGTTAGGTAGGTCCAGTGGGTAAATTTACGCAACTAGTGCAATTTTACAACGGCTGGTAGTGTAATATAATTACACATGTAGTGTAAAATTACACTACGAGTATAATTTTACACCGTTAAACGTGGATTTTTTAATGCCACCGACTGTCGGTGTGATTTTACACGGATTTTTTTCAGTGTAGTTCTATTTCATTTATTACTTGAAAATCGTACCATTTCAGCTAGTTTAGGCGTTATCGTATATTACGCAACAAATAAGCGATTCCCGACGAGGGTATTCTCCTTTGGACTCCTAAAAAGTGTCCTTTTACAAATTGTGTTAAACATTTGACAAATTCGGTGGACTATAACGACTTTCATCCGATTGTATGAAAAATAAGTCATACGGCAAGCTAATTTTTTATTTTGAAGAATAGTCAGTTACAGAATCTGTGCAATTTTTACATACTGCAATATAAGGTCACATTCGTAAAGTAAATTACACTACTACCGAAAAGTATTTCGTTGTCACCAACTGAAATGCAATGAAAACAATTGTAAAGCGTTCAAGATAAAACATTATAAAAATTGTAGAAATAAATTAAAACATTTATGATGTAAATCGCATAGATTATTCAAAAATTCCATCTTACGAATACGGGATTTTCCAATTTCTCTACTAATAGCATATGTGAAACATCTTTCATACTTTCATTTTAGTTGCAAATCCAGTGAATCATAATTGACTGATACGTAATTGAGACGTAACCAATAAGATCTAATGCTTAAGATATCGTATAATTAAAAACATGAAAAACATTTCAATTTAACGAGTTCAGCAAACACATTTTAATAATGTTTTACAGATTATAATATTGCTTATAAAGATATGGGAAGTATTTTTTTAGAATTCGTAAGGTTACCTGATAAATCATTTTGCAGTGCATAACTTTATACAAGAAAAACTTATATAAAGTTATATTTTTAATAGTATTTTAATTGTTCGTACCTTGTTAATATCAAGTTATGCAAGTTTCATTTTGTGCTGTATATTATACAGGTAATTCCACGCCAAACGAGCATGACCATCACCCGTCCATTTTAGATTTTTGAATAAAGTTGATAAATCGATTCGTTAGGTAAAAATATCATGATTTGCCACCTGTTACTATTTTCAAAAGATTTTACAATTTTTATATGCGATATTTGATTTTCGACTATAAGAAGCCATTTTAGACACCCTTTTCTTATTTTATCCTATACAACTGACTTTGCGATTAAAATAATGACCAAATATACGTTTATGGGTGTATTTGGTGCATGGTATCCCCGATATGGGGATACTAGTGGAAAATCGATTCATGAGGTTCTCATGAGGTCTTCCGACTCAACATATCCAAAATAGCGGATCTGTACTGGCCTACAGTACTGAAAGTGTCGTAGGCCAATACTGAAAATGTTGTAAGTTAGTACTGAAAATGTAGGAAGCCAGTACTGGGCCGATGTTATCACTCCGGCACTGAAGCAGTACTGGAGTTTCTTTGAACTTTTGTTTGTGCTTGATGTTTGTGTGAAGAAACAAAATTGATCGCAAGTGAAAGTACAGGAGCAACAGTACACTTTTACTGGATGACAAATGTCCCACTATGGGTTACTAGTACTGGTAACTCTGGTACCATTACCGTGCCAGTATTGGGCCATTTGTATTTTTCTACTTGGGAAAGTATCGAAAATGTCGGTTTTCTTAAAAAAACCGCAACTTAAAGAATCCGCGCCTGATTCCGAGAGAGATTCCGATTCGGGATTTAGTTTCGGATTCCGAGTTCAATTCCATCGATCTCGGATTCCGGGTCGGATCCCTACTGGAAGTATTCGAGCCGTAATCTGAGACGGATTCGGAATCGAATTTGTGAAAAAATGTTTACAATTTCTAAAAAATTTGTAAAATTATTTTAATAAATCTATTCTTGGAAGTGTAACGACATTGGCCGAGAAGTTATACTTTCAGACTTCTGCATAAAAGGTACATTCTAAAAAAATCCGTCCAACCATTAAATGATGACCGAGCATTAAATGATGCAATCGTTTAACCGTCGAACGATTGTTCCGACGGACAAACGAATCGTTTTTCAGTAAAAAGAAATCGTTTTGAATCTAAACGAATTCCGTTTAACCGTAAAACGGAGGTAACTTTTTATCATTTCCGTTTCACGGTTAAACGAAATCGTTTTGGCGAAATATTGAAACGGAAATCGCTTAACGGTAAAGTGATTACATTACGATTAAACGATCTTCCTTAGAGTGTACTGGGTTCGATTCCCAGATATGGCAGCGACGTTTTTTCAGCTGATTGGTTGAAAAAACTTTGACTTCCAAGTTTTTTCAACCAATCGCGACTTATCGTTGCGATTTATTAAAATAATTTTTCACGTCAGTGTAGCGGCCAAAAATGGAACTAATTAGGCTCTCGTTCCACTTTCGGCACGCAACTCTGACGTGAAAAATAGTCCACCCCAAATAAATAGTTCAATTTATATATGGCGGCTTTATATATGGGAGTTATACATATGGGGGTATACTTATATATAAGTGGTATTCACTTATTCATAAGTGGGTATTCACTTATTCATAAGTGAATACTCACTTATACTCGAGTGAATTTTTTTCTCTTATTCAATAATTGAATATTCACTTATTCGAAGAGGACGACCTATAACTTATGAAATAAGTGAATATTCACTTACCATAAGTGAAATTTCACTTATTGAAATTTAGAGAGTATAAAAGTGTATTTGGTCATTGTTTTAACCGCAAAGTCAGTCATACACTGAGAAAAATTTTAAGCCGCAGTGGCTGAACTGTCAGGTCATTGTAGCTTGACTCGCCAAGCAATGTTTTCAGCATAATAGTCAAGCCATTTTGGCTGTATTGCCAGGCTGTTTTGGCCTGGCTCATAAAGAAATACGAAATAAGCTGTTTCGAACTGCGTTGACAATTAGGAGTTAACTTTCAGAAAACAAACGTTTTATAAATGTACAATAAATGTAATGAATGTTCAATTTTTTATACATGAAATAAATAAATTATAAAAAAGTTATTATCAAAGTTTCCGTGTAAAACCGTTAATCTTCATTTATAAAAATAAAAATGTTTATTTTGACACAAGTGATAACATTGAACATTATTTCACAAGTAAAAAAAGAAACACTTTTTCCACCCTCACTAGTTGCAGAAATAAGTTTATGTAAAGAAAATGCAGTTTGTAGGTTATGTTAAAATAAACAAACATTTACTGACAAATGTCGAAGTTAGTTCCGTTTGATAGTTCAGACCGGTACACTGAAAAAAATCCGTGTAAAATTACACCGACAGTCGGTGGCATTAAAAAACCCACGTTTAACGGTGTAAAATTACACTCGTAGTATAATTTTACACTACATGTGTAATTATATTACACTACCAGCCGTTGTAAAATTACACAAGTTGCGTAAATTTACACACTGGACCTATCTAACCGAACTTTTTGAACATCACCAATGTGACAAATTGCAACCCCACAGAATTTTCTCAGACTTTGCAAGATCACTACGATCTGCAAACTTGAACCAAAATCAGTGAAATTACACGAACATGTGTAAAATTACACCATTAGCGGTGTGATTTTACACCACTAGTGGTATAAAAGTTGTGTATTTTTACACGGTTTTTTCTCAGTGTACGGCCGGAGTCCCAAGTCAAAACAGCCGGGCAATTGCAAAGCCGTTTTAGCCTTGCTCACAAAGGTAGATTTGGCTTAGAATTTTCTCAGTGTATAACATAAAATAAGAAAAGGGCATCTTATAGTCGAAAATCAAATATCGCATATAAAAACTGTTAATTCTTTCGAGAAAAGGTAACAGGTGGCAAATCATGATATTTTTATCTAACGAATCGATTTATCAAGTTTATTAATATCTAAAATGGTCGGGTGAATTGTCATACTCGTTTGGCGTGGAATTACCCATACATGGACAAATATTTATATTGATTAATTAGATAAAATAAACTCATATGCATTTTAAAATAATATTCAGTTCTCATTATTATCTCCATAAGTGATGACTAGATCTTTTTTTCTGTAGTCTAGCATTAACATTTACATTTGTTAAATATCATTTTTTATGCGTAGTATTAATTTTAAGTGACAGCTTTGAAGTTATTGAATGTCATTAACTTGTTACATTTATGAATAGTGAAACTCTATCTTGCGCGACGCATAAATTATGCGATTAGAAAAATATTGTTTTTAAAGATTTTTATGTGTAGCAGCTATACTTCAAAGATACGTACACGAAAGAACATAAATAAAAACTTTAACAAAATGATCAATGAATATGCAGAAGTCATTTTAAAACCTGCTCACACGTCGTCATATAAATCATCTGATCGCATAACACTGTGTATAATTCCAAACTTTCCGAGAACATTGTTCACAACATGTTTGTTATTAAATTAAGGAATAACATTGTCCTAACTGAAAACAGTCTAATTTCGTCCTATTGTTGTATTAATATATTGGATTAATACAGTTTTATCATTAACGTAGTATTTTATATAAATTTTTATATTGTGCGCCAATGGAGTAAAGTTGATTTTCATCACTCGGGGAGGAAAATTCCACATTTCCGCCCTGACGGGTGAAAATGCGGGCTTCCCTCGCCCTCGTAATGAAAAATATCGTTCACCACACGGCGGAAAATTCTACGTGCCGCTAATATGTTTTCAGGATATTTTATAATACTTTTGACAATATTCAAGCTTCTCGCCATCAGTATGCGTCAACCTTGGCGTTAGTGGTTATCGGGTATTAAACTTTTAATTATTACAAAAGGACAACAGCTAACGTCAAAAGTAAAAGTCAAAAACTGTACTTAGATTTCATTGGAATACAAAAATGTTGATCCTATTAGTGTGCGATTTGAATATTTATGAATAAAAATAAATATTTTTAATAGTACAGATTAAAAATATTTATTTTTATCAATAGTACAGATAATGTTAATCGTTAAGTATTTTTATAAATTTTGACCTGTGCACTGAATGTTGAGTGAGATATGGTTAAGTATGTGCATTAAGTTTTTTTGCTGAAAATATTGAAACTGTTTGTATTTTGAATTGGGCATGTTACGGTTGCGACAGGTTACATTTTGATATCAAGACTGTAAGATTTGTTAGATGAATAAAATAAATTATATTTATTACTACTGTGAGGGCATAAAAAATGTCAATTCCAGAATATTAATATTAATACAGTAACAGACATAAAAGTCATTGAAACATAGTTGTGCTGCTGATTTCGATTGTTTAATTTTACACTATCATAAGTTAAAAGTTCCAAAGAATAGCCTGTATACACTACAAAAACAGGTGTCTTATTTTACGACGTTTTTGGAGAAAAGACATGAAAAAGGTCTCAAACGAAGATGTTTTTTGATGAAAAAGACACTGAACGTGTCTAAACGTTTTTTCGAAGACACTTTGTTTTCCCGTGTAGACGATGTTTATTAATTGTATTACAATTGTTAGAAGTGGTGTGATCATTAGAAAATAAAGTCTACTTAATAAGTTACAACGATTAACCATTGTTTTGTTCTTAAGTGAATTTTAACTAAAAAATCTACTGAAACTTGTTCGACATAAAAGAGTTACAATCAAGCACTAAAGTTCTTGAACGAAACTGTTTTGGACTAAAATAGTACAGTTATTGATACAAGCTTTTTTTTCGTTAAAGTTCGTCATGAAAATTATTTTCAGGAAAGACTGTGATATGCATCACTCAAAATGTCACCATCTTGACGCAAAATAGTAGATGATTTTGGATAATGTTGTGAATTCCTTACTCTTTAAGGTTATGCATTAAACAAGAATAAAGTTTAAATAGGCTGTTTGGTGCAAAAAGCAATGTTTTGATAATAAAAAAAAAATCGTGACGAGATGTTGATTTACTGACCGTAGAGCGATTCTGTATGAAAACTCACGTGTTTTAAACAAACTATCGACTGTTTTCGATAGCACATGTTTACGAATAGAGATTTCTCGTTTTTCGGTGTTTATATTGGAGGTTACGTATCACCTCAAAAACCAGAAATCACTATTCGTAAACATGTGCTATTGAAAATAGTCGACGGTTAGTTCAAAACACGCGGACTTTCATACAGAATTGCGCTATGGGCAGTACATCAGCATCTCATCACTATTTTTCTTTAATTAACGATTTGTTAATTCGCTTTTCACGCCGCACCGCCGATTCAAACTTGCTTCTTGCTTGAAACATCGCCCAGGGGCGGTTCACTCCCATATAAAATGTGTTGACAGTTGCTCCTGTAGAAGCGCTGTCGCGATTTAAATTGCATAGCCTCTACAGGATTACCCGAGAAGTAAACTATCAACAAATTGTTTGTGTGGGAGTGTAGCACCCCTGACCTCGCCTTAATAAGCGTTATGTTTGAGTTTAGATTTCAATTGTTTATTTCAAGACGGGTTTGGCTCGAATCAATAAATTAAAATGTAAAATGGTGACTATCTTGATTATTGTTAAACATTTTTTAATCTAAATTCGTATGACATAAATTAAGAAACTGCATAATTCAAAGTTTATACAATTTTATATAAGAATTACCAATGATTAAGGTAAACGTCCCAATTATAGTGATAGTACCAATTACTATCACCATAATTAGTTGCTTCAGGAAAATACTTTTTCCTGAAGCAACTAAAGTTTATATGTAAATTAGATAAAATTATTATTTACAAACAGTGTTTATGTAAACAGTACTATTCATGAGCATTCGACAAAAAATTGTGTATTTTGTTTAATAAATTAAAATTTTAATCACTTTTTAGGTTATGTCAAACAAATATGAAAAATCATATTTTTTATTAAAAATAAATCATGTTTGGTAATCAATGCAACACATTAACAATTTTAATGATTGTCTTTGTTTCATACATAAAAAAACTAAAATAATCGACTTCGACTATTAATTTACTGCAGTTATCACTAACTGGTACAATGACAGGTGAATGAATTAAAGCAAAATACTCATTTTAAGTTTAAATAAACAATGTACAATAAATGTTTACTAATAATGAAAAGATCAATGTTTACTATAATCTCAATTTCATATGCTACAATTAAATTTATGTGAATAAAGTATAAAAATGTATCTCGAATCATTCTTACATTAATCATAATTGAGACATTTACCTTATTAAGGCCATGTCGAACGATCTCGAGTTGATTCCTACTAGGATTATCAACTTTTGTTGTGTTTCCCACATTTTCTTTCTGTTATTTGAAAAATATTAAGTATTAAAAAAAAGCGGATCCTCGCAAGATTTTGTGATCACAGAAAAATGTTTCGCATCATAGATATTTTTAAAAAAGCATGAAGGTGTAATTTGCAAACTACGTTATTATCTTATTTTGAGGTTATGAAAACCGTAGTTTGAATATGACAATGTAAAAGGTTAAAAACTTTTCACTCATTGTCAAAAAATATATTTGCGTAATTCAAACTATTTTTCTCTAATCACAGATCTTGCTAAGGTCAGCTTTTTGTCAAATACTTGATATTTTGCGAATAATACAACAAAAATTACATTTGGAGCAAAATGTCCTATTCAAACTTGCTTTGTCCGTTCGACATCACCGTAATCGCTAAACTGTGTGACAGAAAAACAATAAGCAAAAACAGTTATTGTTTTTCTGTCACACAGTTGAGCGATTAAGGTGGTGCGAACGGACAGAGCAAGTTTGAATAGCACATTTTGCACCAAAAGTAATGTTTCTTGCATTATTAACCGAGTTTTGTTGAAAACAAATGAAAATTGGTTAATCTTATCAAATTTTCATCGAAACAAACATTGCGGTAGTTGACTCAACTATCAAACGTAGTTCCCTGCATTTAACTGAAAATGCAGTTGAACCAACTACAATTTTTCTCGATCTATCAGACAGAATTACTTTACTTACAGAAATTTCTCTAATTGCTGACCAAATCATAAAATATGAAATCTTAACACTAACAACTACTCCATATATTTTTTTTTACTACTATATATTTCTTTTAGGTTAATTATTAGAGTACAACTAGAAAGAATCAAAAGAAAGAATCGATTCTTTCAATTTACCGCACTAAAAACTCTCCTCGAGTATCACTCCTGGCTTGTCTCGTCTAATCCATCTCTCCTTGTTTTAGGTGTCTTCCATGTTGGTTTTAGGCTGTGTTAGGTGTGTTTTAGGTGTGTTTTAGGCCAGCAAAAAGTTGCAGTAAATAATGTAACTTTGCCTCGGGAAGTCGGCAGCTGCGGAACCGTCACGGGCTGGTGCGAGGCGCCGGATCCAAAGGGGCGTCGCGCATCCTGGGGAGAATAAGGGAGACAGAGAGAGAATTAAGTTAGTTATCTGTGGAAATGTTTTTCGTGTTTACCCAACTGCGGGGCTTCTTAAAATAATATGTTCGTGGGGGATTGGCGCTGTCATCGCCAAATAATAACACTTGCCGGCAAAGAACGCGGAGTGGGGAGCGTTGATTGAGTGCACGTGTTTGGTTTGGAGATGGCGTCTGCCCTGGGACTTTGACGAGCGAGGATTTGTAAGCGAGAGGAGGAAATGTCGGATAATTTCGCGGCAAACAAATGCTCATTGCATTGTTATTACTTTGTAGACCGTT
>JABFPB010007142.1:0-11309 GCA_022817645.1 Ceratoteleas bidentatus | reverse complement strand
GTAGTTTTAATTAAAATGACACTGGAAACAATTGTTGAAAAAATAATGCAGCCAATTGATAATGGTACCTGCAATAAAGAAGAAAATTGAGTCATCTAGTTTATAGCACAATAATATCACAGAGATAAGTAATTACTTTAACATCTTACCAAAAAATCAGGCGGATTTTTACTGTTTGGTAGTGTAGACACTCGAATGATATGAAATATCCTTCTATTGGTAGGAGGTCGGGTTAAGTTACATTTTTTTTGACATTTTATTCTTGAAGATTTCGGCAGAAACATCAGAAACATGTTTCGGTAGAAACATCAGTGTAGACGTTTATTTCAGAATTACGTGTTCCAAAAACATTTGTTGTACTGCTAAACGTGACTGTTTTTGGACTCTCACGTTCTATCTTCTTACAAGTATCGTTTGCGAAAACCTTGGAATCGTGTTCGTTAATGAAATGTTTAACTCGTTTGTGTTCATCCCAACACTTAGACAAAGTATGCAGCCCCTCACACTCTACTAGCGAAAAATTGTCAAAAAAATCAGAACCACAAGAAGGGCCTTTTTTACGGCAAACGAATTTCGAAGCACATTTGGCCGTATTATTATATTCTGAAATTGTTACATTTGGCCAACTACAGTTACAGAAAGGATCAAGAGATATTGATAGGAATGATCTATTATTTTGAGAAAGCCACATTAAAGAACATAAATCGTCTTTATGTATCAATAAATCGCAGGGTCTTTTTAACTCAGTTGGAAAACTGAACAATGTTTCTTTATCCAGTTTATCGTTTAACTGCAATATTAAGGATTTTTGGTACTTATGGTCTATATCTGATGTGGTGGGTGTACCCATCTTCCACGAGACGCTTTTCAATTGATTATTAGTGAGATTCAAATACTTCAACGTCGCAGGTAGTTCACAATAAAAATCTTTCATAAGATTATTATTCAAGTGTATCTGAGTTAATGTTTGAAGATGGCTGAATGCCTCGAAATCGACGAACTCGATTTGATTTACGTGTAAATGCAGTACAACCAATTTTGGTGTGTTTCGAAAGGCTGCTTTTTGGACCGTTTTAATTTTGTTGTTGTTTAAGGATATCTGCAGCACTCCATTGAGAGTTTCGTTACATTTCGCTGTTATATTTTGATTTCGGAAGATGTGAGGCACTTTTTCAAATACGTTCTGTTCACAGAGAATTATTGATTTATATTTGTTGTAAAAGTGTTGCATACATCCTTGGAAATTGCACAGTTTTATTTGCATTGAATCTTCTTGTGCAGAAATGACCACTGCTAAAGCGCATAATATATTTGCAAAGTGTAATATAAAATCTGAAATAATGAAAACAATTTTATTAAATAACGGTGTGCATTTTTTTTAAATATGATTCATGCGAAAGTATTTTGATAGAAACAGTCGTAAATGAACAACTAAGCATGACATTCATTATTTTTAAAGAATAGAACCATCAATACTTCGCAATTTTTCCTTGATGAAAGTACAATTTATGAAAAATGTCCGGTCCGGAATATTGTGGATTATTACAGAATAGTCTTGAAATCATCAACTTCCAGCCCTTGTTGCATAACCCAGTAACTGGAGTCGTATTGAAACGTATTGAAAATTTGCCAAAATTCAATACGAATGGATCACGTTTTTGAAGTAATGGTACGAATAATGAATCCGCCCTGACGGATTGGCTGCTTTTTCGAGGTTAGATTTGATCCAGTGTAAAGTTTCACTGATTAATAGTTTTAGTAATGAATCCATTCTGGCGGATTGACTGCTTTGTGAGGTTAGTTTAATCCAGCATCACGGACTGAAAACATTCAACAGATTTCCTGGATTCATCTGAAAAGTTTTCAATCCTATGACACGTTGAAAAGATCTACTATCAGAAGTATTCAAACGTACTGAAAGTTCGCCCTACTGAAAAATTTTAATATAAAATCTAATATGAAATCTCATATACAAAATTGATAACCTATTTAACATGAAATCTAATATTAAATCTAATATTAATATTAATTAATGAATATGATAAATAATATTCATTTTATATTAATGAATATGAAAAATAATATTAGATTTAATATTATTTTTCATATTAGATTTCGTGTTAAATAGGGTATCAATTTTGTATATGAGATTTCATATTAAATTTAATATTAGATTTCATATTAAATCTAAAATATATTTTTTTCAGTAGGGTTTATTGGAAAAAAAATATTTTGAAAAAAAAACGCCTTAAACATTAATTACTTTTTAAATCCTTTCTTTATCTCCCCAAATAAAATATCCTACACCTGAAATGAACTTAAGCCTTAAGGACAATTGTCGGTTAACTAAATGTTTATGAAACCTTACAGAAACCTCTATAAACCGTTCATTAAATTTTCTCTTCTGGGAAAGATTTCAAAAATTAACCATGAGTATGAAATAAAAATTCTTCTCTTTACGCCTTATGACTACTGCAATTGTTTCTTTTTTAATTCTGGATTCAGAAGCAAAAGGCAGCCACCTCCGATTGATTTCCCTTGGTTCACAGTAATTCGTTAATTTGTTACCAACAATGGATTACCGCTTAGCGATAAGCCTTTTGTAACTCGCAGACATACAAGGCTTGCTTCATCAGAATCCTATCAAGATATTACGTATGGTAATAACGTCGATAGTACTTAATGAGGCTAGGACGAGGTAATCTTGATAGGAAATTTCCCCACGATAACCTCGTACCCGGTATATTAAATAATGCGTTCCATCGACAGTCCCCACCCCTCGGCGATTCCCGATTTTTGCGTTGTACTTTGTCGCGCATATATCAAAATTTATCCCAAGCGCAATTAAGGCGGCCAAGCGTGAACCCGTTCCGACAAACAATAAATGTAAAAAGGGTGCGAAGCGCGTTAATAATAATGAACGTGGCGACGGCAAAGCGTGGAAGAAACGGACCCTCGGGACCTTCTTGCGCGGCGTCCCTCGTTTTAGTTTGGTATTTTTCCGTTCGCCCGAGATGATCGAAGAGGTCGCAACGACCACGTTAAACCTAAGCTCCTTCTTTTCACGCCTTCGAACGCTTCTTCATATTTGTTTGCTGCAAAACGTATCTGGTCCCTAGACAGTTGTGGTCGCATTTTAACAAGATCGCGGTTTTCGGCCGAGTAATTAATTTTGCATAAATTACTCTAAAACAAGCCACAAGATCTCCTGAACGGTCTTATATTGGATCTTCTGATACATTCATGATAGGGTGGTACTTAATTACATCTTCTCACAGCTGATCACATTTAACCTAAATTATAGGAAGGATGGTAATTCCTCTGAAATCGTATTGATAAGGGAAAACATTGTGCAAATTATTCCAGACTCTGTGATGCAATTATTCTACATGCTTCCCAAGTGAAAATGTCCATATTGTACATAGTAGATAAAACGTATACTATTGTACATCACATACGAGACAATTGACTTATTTCATTTACTATAGTGATGACGAAACCAGATTGACTCATCTGAACTCTTTACTAATTTCAGGAATTACTTTTCAGCATCATTCTTATATATATTCGGTTCATATATATATCATTCTTATATGGTACATTGGCGCCCAACGGGGGTCTCGAGACCCACGTTGGGCGCCAATTTCAACAACGATCTTATCGGTTAAAGATCGATATCTTATAGCCAAAGTTATAGTTTTTTGACCGCTAAATTTGACCATTTTTCCATATCTAGTGAAAAATCACTAGATATGGAAAAATAGTCCATAGATATCCCTAGACTAGGGAAAAAGTATCAGTGGCAAACTATTCTCTGATATCATATCAACGTCAACATCATTCAATATCACTCAATATCATGCAATATCATCCCAATATCATTCAATATCATCGCAATATCATCCATTTATGACATATATTCATGGAAAAATGGAAAAATCACTAGTTATCTCTAGCCTAGGGGAAAATAACTAGAGCAAAATATTTCCTGATACCATATCCACGTCAATATCATCCAATATCATCTCAATGTCATCCAATATCACCCAGTACTATGCACGTACTAAGTTAAAAACGGCTAAAATTAGGATAAATCGAGTAAATATGAATGACGTTCGCCGTCATTGCTAAGATGGCTTTCTCCTGTCTCAAGGAGTATATACTGACATTGACGGCGAATGACTCCCGTTATTTTGCTCTATAACGAACCTTTCGAAACGAACGATACCAACAGCACTGTGACAACTATGCCAACTATTACAACTACTGGAACTATTGCAATTAGTGCAACTGTTGGAACTATGTGGAACTGTTGGAACTAGTGGAACTATATTGAACTATTGCAACTAGTGCAACTATTGGAACTATATTGAACTATTGCAACTAGTGGAACTATTGGAACTATTGGAAAATTTACCTCGTTAGACACCTCATTCCACATCATTTTGACCTCTCATTGTCACCTCGACTGAGCTACGATCGTGAAATCAGACAGGACCTAGTTTTAACGAAAAATAGCAAAACTAACAACACTCACCTGTTTTACTTTTACGCTCATTCGCCATAGTTTGAAAAACTTGGCGAACTATAACCATTAAACTTTATGTAAAATCATTTACATAAATTCTTTTCACAACATTTATATAAAATTTATACAATGCTGTGGCTATTAGGGTTGGCTGAAATTTAATTTTTACTGATGGTTATTTTATTGATTATTTTGCTCACTCTAAATACTTGTGTGTCTAAAAAAACTTCGTCGCTGAGAACTGAAACCGCTTTACCTTGCCGGCAGGTAACTTACCTAACCCAATCGACCATATGAACCCTTTTACTGTAGTAAAAGTTTCTATGAGTAAAAAAAAAGTTTCTATATTATTTTGTTTGAATTTTACGTACTCATGGAAATAATATAACAATGCAGAAATTCCAGTATTTATACATTCATTTTTGTGTGGTAAAAGTCTCATTTTTTGCACTTATTAAAAAAAATGTAATAAATGCATTGATATGAACTTCCAATTTTTACATTAAATTCAATGACATTTCTTATAATACATTTCTATCCAATACGATATTCTAATTCCACATACAAGTAAAATAAATTAATCAAAAACCGCATTAAAACATATTCAGGTTCCGCATTTTGCAGAACAACTTTTTCGAGGTCGATAAAGGACCTGAAACTGGGCGGGCGAAACGGACGTTTTTTGTCCCAGCCGCGATTAGACGCGGCCCCGGCGATGATTTATTCGCGCGCGCGTTGTAACGGGCAAAAATGGCCGATGCTAATGCCGCACATCATTTTAAATGGAGATATTGCAGAAACGCGAAATTGCCGCGATCTGCATTTTTGCGCCGAAACATGCAAATGCGCGCGGCGAATCTCGGCGGCTTTTACGAGACACGGAAACCTCGGGCCGTGTTTTATGGTCCCGTTTGTTATGTATCGCCGGGAACCGTTATTCCGATTGTAATTCACGTCTCCCGCAACATATGTCATTTTTAGGGCACGACTTGTTTCGCATCGAGGGAGCTCGTTATTCGTGCCGCATTTTCGATTTTTTTCATTCGCCAAATTGCAGTGCAAAATTAATTGCACGCCCGCCGATGGTCCTGCAACGAAAATTGTCCGCGAAATTACACATGCGCCTATATTGCGCCCAAACTGTGCAATCATTTGGTGCGTGTAATTTTTCATTTGGAAAAGAACGAAGAATTGTTTCAACTTCGTTCGCTTCGTCGCAGTGCAGTTCGGTTGCACCGAACGGAACTCTCGTTTTCCAAATCTGTTCCAACGTCGTTTTCACCCAAATGTTTTCATTACAGGAAAAGCTACCGGAATTTCGGTTCAGATTTACGATTTCCCGACATTTTCACCACAGTTTTGAGGGAAACCACTTGGGCCAACCTTCGATTAGTCGCATATAACGAACTTGGTCAGACAATGATGCGCCTCGTAAATCTCGGCTTTCTCCTCGAGGTTGACCGCGCTGTCACCACGGTCCGGATTTTCACCCTGTCGGGCCATTGATTGTGGTTGACCGAGGCTGATGCGCGATCACTGAACGACATAATCCGCAGCCCAAACAAATGTAAAAAAGAAAGAACCCGGGAAAAGTCGAGCGATGTCTAGACAAAGGTATTTGACTTTCCCTGTTCGGCGCCGCGGCTTTCACCGAAACGTGCTAATTGAGGTTGTATATTTCGATTCGCCATGGTGTGATTAGATTTTTGGGGATATTGTTGAGATCACGTAGGAATGAAAGAATTATCAATTCAGGCGTCAGAGCAATAAGCTGATTGCGTGCAATGAAAAGTTCATTCAGAGGAATTGGGTACTTCAGTCAGTTTGTCAAATAATAAATGATTTATTATTTGGTACAAAGTCAAAGGTACAAAATGCAATTTATATTAAAATTTATTTGGAGGAAGCAAATATAGTTTATATATTTGCAATCACAATAATAGTTTAGTGTGATTCCAGACAAGGATATCTCCAAGAAATATTGAGAAAATATTGAAGAATGTCTCATTTAATGGTTTTTGAAAAACGCCAGTTTTATTTAACAAATTCAAAAAACATTTAAAAATCTTCTCATATATCAATTAAATGGCTTAGATCCGTCCATCTCTATAAGATTTGTTTCAATTCCATTGACTTTAACTATTTCTGAACAGAATTTTTCGTATTACTTCACCTAACTCAATTTTTCTCAGTGCAGGAAAACGGAAGAAAAAACTTTCGACCGTCAATTGTGGTTGTTCGGCGGGATTTCGGCGGACTGCGGTCGATCGCGACGAGTTTGATACAAGTTTTGAATTGGCCGACCGCGTTGGCGTGTCGTCGCGTGGCAGGGGCTGCGCGAAATTTCGTGTGCCCGGGCCATGTGTTTAGTAATAGGCGGCTTTATTAATTCAGCGGCCGCGGAATTGCGGCGGCGCCGCTGATTACATAGAATTTGGCCTATGAACCCGCGACGCCGCGCAACTTGGCTCGAGTCGCATGGGCGCTGCAAGTTTGATGAGGGAATCGGGGATGCGACTGCAAACATCGCATTAAATCAATGTCGCGGCAAGGTTGCGGTGGGCGGATTTTTGCTGGGCTATGAGGCTAGGGGAAATTTGGGAGTCTAGGAGTGTTGGGCGAAATGTGAATGTTGATACTAAGGCAGAATAAAATGTAATGCAACTTCTTAAAATCACTGCAAATTTCTACCAAAGTGTCTAAGGATTAGACCATTACTTTTTACAGTGAAGTATACGTTAAACAATATCTTAATAAAAATTGTTAGGTAAAAAATTTAGGGGAGATTTACATAAGTGGAAAACGCAAACGATTAGGATGGGCAAACGATAAAATAGGATATAAAGTTGAAAAAGGAGCATATTCCGCTGTTTTTGTATATCGTGTTTTATTTGGACTAAATTAGTCTATTGTATCCCATGTGGACAAAACTTCGAAGAACTTTTCCCAGATGATATAGTACATTTTTCTTGATGGTCTATAAACAGTTACCGTATCAATTAGGAATAGATGATACAGTACATTTTTCTTGACGTTCTATAAAAAGTTTCCATATCAATTAGAAATATCTTCTTGGACAAATGCCCAAATAGGATGTTTCGATCTGATATTTTGATAGTATATATTTCAGGGTACTAAAAAAAGTGAATGGGACAATTGAAAAAAAACATAACCATGTCATGTAAACACAACCAATCATTATGTAGTAAAAATCAAATGTAGTCATCTTGCAGATGTACAATAACGATGTGTCATATTTCACTGAACGAATGATTCTTCGTATTTACAATTTTATAATTAAAATCACTTTGAAAAAAAGACTTTAAAATATTATGAAGGTAAAGCTGCAGACTATTCGAAAAATAGCGGTTCTCAATTGAAATCAAAAACCAGTTTAGAAAATCTTTTTTGAGTTTGAGCAAACGCTAAAAATTGTATAGGATTTTCTATATTGGTTTTTATTTCGGTTGAGAACCGCTGCTTTTCGACCAGTCTGCTGGGAAATACTCTGCCGGCTTCACCTGCATAACAATATTTTTATTTTTAATTTGTATTACTGTAAATAATTACTGCATGCTTCAGCAAAATAAACATCGATAGATTGCTAATATTATCGAAGATAATACTAATATTTTACTCATCTCCTTATCCCCAGACAAACAAGTCTCAACAAAAAAAAAAAAAAAAAACTCAACGCAAACACTTTTCAGTCCGAAAAATCGGACCCCTATAAAAACACGATGAAATGCTGACAAACAGCGGGACGAAAATTTCCGTGCAATTTCTTGCATGAATATGCATGAGGGATCGGCAAAAATGTCGCGACTTCCGCTGATTTGAGAGCGCGCGGCCGAACCCGATGGATCTATAAATTATGGCGGATAATTGCGCGTTCGCGTCGGCCGGGCATTTCTCGGTGCGCGCGTGTGTGCCGGCGTACACGCAACGCGGCCGCGACGACGCTGATGGAAAAGCCCGGGGGGACGTGCGCAATCTTGGTAATGGCAACAAATCACCTAGGACACGCTAATTACGCGATGCATTAACACACCTGACGGTATCGAGGTGTTAATAGTCGCGAGCGTCGTTACGGAGGAAGTGGACGTATTAATTTGGCATCGACCGATCCTCTCCCACGATCCACTTTCCGACGCCGATTTCACTGCGAAAAGTGCTCGATTTTACGAGCGATTAACGCCGAGACGGCGAATTTCACGGCGATACGTCGTTTTAATTAAAATTCCCGCAACGGGAGAAAAATGTTTGAAAATTCAGAATATTCTATAATTATGGCAAACTTTACAGTATTGAGAATTCTTTGAGAAAATATATTATACATTTTTTATTTTGTATCATTAATTAGTTAGATCAAAATTTACTATATCGTTTAGGAAATTGGTTAGAAGTTACATGTTTTTTTTCCGAAGGCATCGATTGCTAATCAGCACGGTAAATTCTGGTATGCTTCTAAGATACTTTACAGCACATTTTTCGCTACTTTGAAAGAGGATCTGATCGATAAATTGATCGAATGAAGAAATTCGAATACAGAAGTGAATGAGAAATTGCTTGAAAGGCACCGCGAAGGTAATTTGATTAGCTATGAGTAAGTAACTATAGTTGGATAATAAATACAGACAGATCATTTGAATATCGAAACTTAAATGAAACGAATCGTGTTCGGGTGACTCGCCGAAACGAAGGACCGAGTTTTTCCGAACAGGACTCAAGGCTCTAATGGATGTCTCGGGTAACGATTACATCAGTGCGCCTGAATATTAAATTCCCGTTTAAAATTACACGGAATCGGAGATCGGCCGGTTCGCTCGACGTTAACGGGACTCCGAACTATAAATTCGTCAGCCGGGGATCCGTCAATGGATTCATCGATGACATAATAATTGAAAAACAGTTTCTTAAAAAACGGACGGAAAAGCGAAACCCAACCGACCCAATTAAATTTCAGTTCTCGCAACTAAATTATTTAGTAGAACTGGAAGACCTCGCAAAAAATAAGGGATACAAATTGACCTGACAACCTTTTAATTGACTTTCCCAAAATGGGCAATGGGTAATTTTCAGTTACGTTTAATTGCGTAAGAGCAATTTTGACACATTATCAATTTTGCCCACGTAATTAAATGTGTAACTAATTCAACTAAAAATTAAGTAGCAGTAATTATATTTATTTCAGTTACCTCAACTACATTTGGCTAAGTTGTCTTAAAAAGATTTTGTAGACTTAACCATTTTACTTCGCCAATGAAAGTTCGCCGAAGTCTGCCTGGAAAGAACGGTAATGTCGCTGCGTTATCAATGCATCGTAAAATTGAAACATCAGATTAATAAAGCCGCGACCATAAATTAAATCGACAACGCCGGTCCGGCCGCGTTAATTGTTCTGTTTTGTTCGCGGTAATAAATGAATGAAAACACGACGGCGATTCCGCCGGAATGCGGCTAGTTTCGCGTTTAATGAGTAACGAGCATCGCGCCGGGAGTCATGATTAATTAGATATTTAATGCGGGCAGTGTGATTAATAATCGCGCGCGTTTGCATAAGTTTATGGCCTACGCTCGCTTAGCATCGCGCAATAAAAAATTGTACAACAATAATCGAATTAACGTCGTGGCGTAAAATTTATGTAAGAGCGTGCTTTCCGCTGCACTTTTCGGTCCGCGGGGGGAGTTTGTTCTGTTTGACGGGCAGCTTGATGGATTGCGCAACGCGTTTTTCGCTTGGTGAATTGAAATTAGATTGTCTTCCGGATATCGTCGGGATGAGGTGGTGCGGCGGCTTGGCGCGAGTGAGGGTATTTTTAGAATTTTACGGTCGGCCGAGGATGAAGCGGAGATGATTGGACGAGGTGTTATTGAAATATCAGAGTTGGCGCATGTTCTGCGAACAAATTGTTGAAACATTTAATGGAGATGGTGATTGTAAAAAAATTAGTTGCCGTAGTAAATTTGAACATTTTTTCATGGAGAGGAGAGTGGGTAAAGGTTGAACGGTTTCGACAGTAGGAATAGTGTATTGAATGATTGTGAATACGCCTTAGAAAAAAATATGTTAAAGTTTCATACATGTAAATGTAAATATGAGGCTTAGTTTGTAGTTTGAAACTTGTTTGGGGTTTTAATGAAAACAGTGAATATGTAGTATGCAAAAGTAAAAGTGTCAAAAGTTCGAACGGACTGTAAGTTGAATTAAATTTTAAATGTAAATCGTTTGCAAAAAAGCGAACGATTATCTTATCGTTAATAAATCATGAATTTATTTGTTTCGTTATTTTTTATGATTATAACTTCCTGTTGAATATAGTAAGTACTCTGTCGAATTGCAGAGACATAGTTTAAGATTGTTGTGCCAGTAAAAAAAAAAAAAAAAAAAAAATAGCCAGAAAAATAGTGAAACAATTGAATATAATCCCAACGATCAAAAGTTCAATAAACGATTGGTAAACCTTGCCTATGGATTGCTTAATAATTTAAACAATTATTTTTTTATAATATTTAGAAAATATTTGAATGTCAAATGTAAATATTTAAATACATTTACTAAATAATTAAAAATATTGTATATTTTTTGTAAAATATCTACATATTTATAAATATTTAAAAATGTGTACAAAACTTCTAACTGTTAAAACTTCTAACTGTTAAATAAGTGACTTAATTAAGTGGTAAAAGTCATCATTTCAAGGGGTAAAGCTTTACTATTTGAAATGGTAACTTAAAATATATTTCATTTACAGTATTAATGAACAATTTTTATTAAAAA
>JABFPB010007141.1:0-11318 GCA_022817645.1 Ceratoteleas bidentatus | reverse complement strand
TGAATAATTTTTAATTGTCTTAATGTGTACAATAAAATTACTTTTCATAAATTGCAGATCCTTTATTACGATTGTCTGAGACATTTTGAACCGATAACAAGTTTAACAGGGGCTTCAGCGGTAAAAAAACTTTTGCAACGATTGTAAAAAAGACTATACCCGTAAGCACAAATGCCTTAAGAAATGTCTCAAGTGCCTGCAGACACCTCCCTGTAGAGCAACGGATAATTGCGAGAAAAAGTTTTGTGACGATTGCAATAGATATTTTGTAGATTTGTCTACGTAGAATATTTCAGCAAGCTTCAGTAAAATTTCAATGAACTGCACTGAGAAAACTGGATGGTGATTTCCGCCATTTTCGCAATTTAAATGGCGCTGGTCGCCATATAAATGGCGATTTTCGCAATTTAAATGGCGCTGGTCACCATCTAGATAGCGATTTTCTCAATTTAAATGGCGCTGGTCGCCATCTAGATGGCGGAAATCACCATCTAGTTTTCTCAGTGTGTTTGAAACGTTCAAGAAACCTATGTACAACGTTTATCAAACGTTTACACAACTTTTGGGGGATACCACAAAGTGTCCAACCGACGCGTCAGAACTTGCTCAACTGGAACCGCAGTTCGACAACAAATTCACATGCCTCCGGCAAATGCACCTGATCTCCAAATTCCGGGATAATGGGCGCGGAAACGGGATTGCGGGAAAGTGCGCAATCGAGATGAACGGCGTTGAGCAAGGCTCTCGGCGGGTTACGCGGCGGCAGGTATTTGGCGCGATTGTTCGAACGTTGCGACAAGACGCGTCCTCGTTCTCAAGCAGTTGTGAATTGCGGATGAACAGCGCCGCGGATTAAGCGGTAACTGTTGGCTAATGTCGTTACAGTAGCTATCAATTACTTCGGGTTTTGTCGGCGAGCGTGGCTGGATTTGTCGAAGGCTCCGCTCGGCTAATGACGGGTCTTTCGCGTCTCGGCGAAATTCGCCGGATTAGAAAGAGTGATGGCGCGTATTAGCGGAACGCCAACTTGTTTACACCGCTACTGTAATTCCATTGACGCATCCTCGAGCCGAGAGATCCTTCGGGGATTAGCGTTTAATCATCTCGGCAGCAATGTAGAGTTACCTTAAAAAGGTGGTTTGATGTATGTGATATGACAGATAATCAATAGGGAATTTGTCGCTATTGGTTTGAATGATGCGATGAATTTACGCTGATTCACAATTGATAATGAGTTTGGAGTATTGTTGAGAAAGAGGTATAGATGGGCATTCATTGATGTTAGGAAAAGGTGGAATTAGGGATGAATGGATGTTGAAGATCAGATCTCTTTGTAAAGATTGAATTAACTTTCCCTGATAGCGAATATGTAAACGGTTTACATAAAATTTACGTAAAGATGAGTCGGCATTGGACTGCAAGATTTACAAAAACTGTTTGCATAATATTTATATAAATAAATGACATAATGTTTAATTGAGATTTTCACAGTTCCTTTACAGGAAGAATTTCACTTTTAAAGAAATGTTAAAAGCCTTTGTAATACGTGTATAAAAAGTTGCAGCCTAATGCGAACTCATCTTTATGTAAAGTTTATGTAAGGTGTATACATGGCATTTAATAAAATTTACATAAAATGTATGTAAATGTGGTTTTCAGGTTTGAGATTAGGTTGAGAAAAGTATTATTTCTAAGGGAAGAAGCTGGTTCAATCAAGGTTGAAATCAAAGTTAACGATATCGTCGAAACAATGTCTAATTTTTTGGAACGTTTGAATATATACTCCGATAGTTTCAAATGTCTCGGGTCAAATAGATTGAATTCACGTTCATGCACTAAATCAACTTTATTTTACAAATGCACCAATGGACTATTCAATTTTTAAGAGTCCATTCTCCTTTGAATAGGCGAGATTTTTAAGATTTGTTGAGAAATCTAATAGAGCAATCAACGTAAAGGTGTACGTTGATTGCTCTATTAGATAATATTTATTGATTAAAATATTTGTACTTATTCAAATTTTAATGTCGTCAAACAAGATGAAGCCCCCCGCGCAGCCGAAGATGGCTGGTCTTCAAGGAGATGCCTCAGCTCCGGGGATCCTCGGGAGTGCAAATCTTAACTGCAATCAAAAAGGAAACAACTTTCTTAATCTATAGGAAATCGCTCTCCGAGTAATAGGAATACTTTTTTTTAATTCGAAAAATTAACAAAATGATGAACATTTAAAAAAGGGCGTACTTTTCGTGCTTTTTTACCTATTTTTTGCAATAACTAATGAACAAATGAAAATAAAAGAAAATTATGCTTTTACTCCGAGTGGACATTTCCGAGGAGTAATTCAGCCAAATTTCATAACTACATCTTATCGGTAGCGCCTGCAATCCATCCCGCAGTCCGAAAAAATATGGTTTCGAGACAAACGCGTTTAAAGTTAACAGTTTGAATTTCAGCAATTAAAACATTTTTTTACGTAAAATTGTTTATACTCACAACTAGTATGCAATGCCGGGACCGTATATTATAACCTCCATCCCATCATAGCTTTCCAATCCATACTGACTGGCATCCATGATTGCCAAAAAATATTTTACTGAGAAATCTCAGCTTACTCGAACTTGCACCTTCTCTCCGGCGCGCCACAGAGAGCCTCATGGCTCATAACTTTTTTCCGTTTGAGTTAGCAACTTGGCGTTTTGATATGTTATTTTAGTCACGTACAGCTACAAAAAATTCAAAAAAATGATAGTCGTCTTTTTGAAGCCGACAAAGGAGAATGGACCCTTCATAGACAGAAAAGAAAGGTTGATTCAAGGTTAATAGTTTCCATTGAATCACCATTGCCTAAAAGATCAACATCGAGTAAATATTAGATCATCTGAGACTATGCAGGACATTTTTTTTAAGTTGACGGTTGTCATTTTCATTATAAATTTTGACATGGGATTTGTACTCAGCAACCCTAAAAACCCATATATAAACTTTAATTTCATAGAGAAATTAAATTTTTTTAATGATGACGGCAATAATGACAGCTGTCATCTGTCAAAATTCATTTTCGACCCCCAGTTTGGACTCAGCGGTGCAAAAAACATTAATAACGATTTAAAGTTCATTATTTCTTCCTTGTTAACATAATTTTTTTAATGCCATTATACTGGCTTCCCATTCTCTAAAGGTTAACATTGCATGAACGTTTATCTAACATTTTGAACCGGAAACCTCGTACAACCTTCAATTAAACCTTCACCAAACATCTACTAAACCTTACCCTGGTAAAAATAATTTCTACGCATTTTTACAACGTAAACTACTGCCAAACTAAAAAATGACGTCATTTGGCAATTTCCTGTAATTTGACTGTAGACATGCATACAGATGACCGTAAATATGTAAAAAACTAAGCATTTCTCTACCATTTTTCACAAGGGTACTCATTGAACCAACCAACCCAGAGTATCCCTGGCCTGGATACTCCATGTCCTGGGGGCTAGTGACTTGTTTGAATCTGGATCAATAATTGGCAAAGTAGCTGGACTAAATAATGCTTTGACTGTTCCTGAGGTCCAGATTTGATCTGATGGTTGATTTGATGGTTCAGATTTGACCTAGACCTTCTACTTAAGCATAGGTCCAGAAACGCGCATTAATTGAGACACAGTAATGTCATATTCTGGGTCCACGGTGTGGGGATAATAAAACATCCAGATTTGATCCAGTCTGGGCCCATGCTGTGGAGATAAGTCCAAATTTTCCCTTAAAAGTCATTATAAGATACCATTCTGTATAATGTTCGTTGGATCAGTAAGAAAAGTAATAGACTTTTGATCTTTAGAACAAATGTTCAAAACTTCATCGTGGACAATTTTGTACCAGTTTTTTCCAGTCGAAACTCTGGGGCCTAATTGATCAAACCTTGATCTTCTACAAACGTCCACGAATTGGACCCAGACTAGAGCCATTTCGATACAACACGTCTTCGAACTAGGGCCAGCTGGGGCTAGATTATACCAAACCTGCGCTTATTTGTTTCAACGGGTAGCTCCCCTCGAGCTTCCCCCACCCCGACTAATTGCACTTCTCCCACCCTTCCCATCCCCGAACCCTTTCCCCGGAGATCCTCTTCAACCTCAGCCTCGGACAACAATACCAAAGGTCGATTCTGGGTTAAAGAAAGTGCGGGGGCCGTGAGCGGGAACCGGATTCGCGGGGCCGAAATTCGGAGCTTCCGCTAATGAATCGGCGGCGCCGATCGGGCATTCCGATTTCTAAAAAGACCGGGCCGCGCCGCCTTTCACCGCGGGACAGGTGGCGCGCGGTCCCGCGACGTGGGACCACCGGCTCGGCGGCCTTCGGCCGGGATCGGCCGGGCTCGGGCCAGCTCACCGAGTCCGAGCGGCGGCCCGTTAGCGCGACTCGCAGACCTGGTACCAGGCGGGCTCAGTCGCCGCAACAGCACGAGCGCGGCCGCGGGTGCGTCGAGTGTGATGGTTCGTCGAGGAAATTCGGTCGCGACGCGCAAACGACCGCACGCGGTTTGAGAGGTCGCGAGCAGCCGAGCCGGATCGGCACAGCGCGCCGTGACCCGCGAGCGAAGCGCCCCCGATCGGCAGCCACTTTTACCGGATTCTCCTCTGGCAGCGGCCTTTTCGGATCACGGATGGTCAATGTGAGTATGGGACAGGGTCGGGACCAAGAGCGAAGGTTGAGACGAAAAGATCGGTATGAGGAATGGGGATATGGAGATGGAAATCGGTGGGTGGGATGTCTATTGGGTTCATGTGAAAACTGGAGATGTAGACTAGAAAAGAAGGTGTTTCATTTTGAGACATTGAAGATCTTTGGTGTATCTTCTGGGGAAAATTGTTTGGTTTTGAGAAAGTTTGCGGGTTTACTATATCAGAGTGTTTCAAAATGAGGCACTTTGCGGGTCTAATATATCAAAGTGTTTCAAAATGAGACACTTTGAGATTACTATATATCGAAGTGTTTAGAAATGAGACACTTTTCGGGTCTACTATATCAAAGTGTTTCAAAATGAGACACTTGTATTTAGATTGGTCGACAAATTCTTTGCACCTCGAGAAATTTTGAGAGATTCTGGATACAGGTCGGAATAGATGAATCCGACCTTTGTTAAAATGGAATGATACTCAATGAAGTAATATAATTTGGGATTTTTGGGATTTTGGAAACCGCAATTTACTAGGTGGAACGTGTGTTCCTGGTATCATTTTTAAATGAGTATCAGAGACAAATTTGTGGGAAGGATATTTCTTCAGAAGGTTTGGGAGTTAGAGATCGGTTTCGTTCAAAAGGATTCGTTTTATTAGGAACGGATAAAACTATTCGTTTTGGTTATTGTTTGAATCGAAAGGACGTGATTAATTCAAACGTCGAACGGTTTTGAATTAAAATGAATATTTTTTTTCAGTCCATAGAGGTAATTTTCTAGTATAGTAATAGCAATAGATGTATTTTCTTTGGAGAAAAATTGGAACTTTGGAACATTTGGAACAATTTTTCGGGGGTAGTATAAGGAATTTGACTTGAAGATATGTGAAAATGTACCATAACACAAGGGGAAAGTTGTTGAGAGACAGAGAATAATTTTGTTTGCATTGTAAAGGATATGTTGTAAATAGTAAAATTTGCTGTCAATCTAGTTTTAATTCAAAAGTTTTAATTCTAGTTTTTTTCAGTCCAGTGATGGAAATATTTCAGATGTTTAAATATCTTTAGGTCAAAAGATTAAAGACTTCTTTGTCAGAAAGAGAGAAACCAGTTAGTTATGCTGAATGAAATGTAATTTTAAATGAAATTTATTGTGGAATTGAAAGTGAATTATTGGAACAGGAATTGCTTTTTGTCTAAAAAATCCTTTTAGTATCTGATTGGGGAAATTATTTGTCTCTTCTATTATATTTTTATAATTTTGTTCCGGTTATATTAATGATTACATATCAACTACCAAATATCACTATATAGTAAAGAAAATAAGTAATATTTAATGAAAGTTCTTGTACAAATGTAAAACAGTTATCTGTTTTATGATGATATCTTTTTCGCGAAGTAAAATGTTTTAAAATGCTTTTCGGGTCTTTTTTGTCTCGAAGTCTTGAAAAGACATTAATTTGTATAATTCACACACTCTTATAGAAACGAAAGCTAGTAATTTAAATTTTGAAATCTTTTTATATAGAGTGCAAGGATGTGGGAACGATAACCAAAAAGAAAAGTGGGAAAATCATAAAATGTCTTAGAACATTTCCTCGCAGTTCTCTGATATTTTGTAGGATTTCTTAGAGCTGTCTAACAGTATCTTCAAGTGCTTGCAATTTTGAAGATACCGAATAAAGAGAGAAATATTCGGTTTATGACGTGCAGAGACGTGAAAAATGTCACAACTCTGATTTCAGACAAAACGGTACCTTTAAACTAGTGCGAACCAGAGTGAATGCAAAACATAGGACTATTCCTAAATATCAAGGAACTAGATTTTTTTCAATATTCTGAGCGAAAATAATGCACATTTATAGACTTCGTTAGCTCTATCTAGTTGTTCATCAATAGTGCATTAGAATTTGAAATGATAACAATTATAATATGTGCCAGAACACATTATAATTTAAATAGAAAGCTAATTGATAATCCATTAAATATTAAAATGATGTACAGTTCTTCCTGCTAAATCATGCCAGTAAAATTAAATCGCATCAAAAACAATCTTTAACAATGTTACCTTTCATTCTCGTTAACAAATCATTTACAAGTTCATCAATAAAAATGCAACATCTAGAATGCAATTACACAAAACATTCATTACATAATAAAGACTGACCTATCATTAAAATTAGAGCATCTTTATTTATGAAAAACGTACTCCGTTGCTTTTCGCAATTCTGGTTCATTGTTCGCATTTATAAATAATAGTTAGCATGTTTTAAACAATTCCTCGCCTTAATGTTTCTGCATCCACAATTTTCCTCTCGTTACACTGGATTTCATTCCCTTCAAAATTACCATTACGATAAGACCATAAACTACCTACTGACAACCTTAGTTTCGCGCGGTTTCAACCGATATAAATATGAACACATGGAAGCATACAAAGACCCAGCGAAACACACGCGTTCCAAGTCATTACACCCGTAACTTTCGAAAATGCAAACAAGCGTATATCGATCTGAGCAAATCGCTCACGACGCGAACCGCGCAATTCTTGTAAAAACACTTTTCCCTTCAACCATTTGTTTTGCTTCAGCAAAACCCGTTTTCTTGACTTATACAAACGTTTTGTTTCATTCGCTTCGACGGATTTATTGCTCATGCGCAAACCATTGCATTTGCATGATCAATGTTAGAATAACATTTTCGGTGGCTTACGAACAATAAAACGAATTAAAACGATTTACCTACAACTAGCATTGAATCATAAGTGTCTATAGTCAATTAGCATTAATAAAAATTGATTCAATCTTTGAGGAGACCAAACTATCCATATCTAAATCGATAAGATACCAATTGTAACCCTAAGGGAACACATCTGTTAAATCAACGTTGAATCAACGGTGATGCAACCGAATCAGCGTTGAATCAACGGTGGTTCAACCGAATCAACGTTGAATCTACGGTGATTCAACCGAATCAACGTTGAATCAACGGTGATTCAACCGAATCAACGGTGATTCAACCGAGTCAACGTTGAATCAACGTTGATTCAATTTCCCTTAATTGGTCCATAAGTTCATTTACTTTCCTTCTTACTACTCAAAGACAATCTGCACTTTAATCCTAATTGCCATGGATAAACTTATGAGTCAATCCCATTACACTGGATAATAATATTAAATAGAGAACTGCAATCTCAATACTCAATCTGTCTCAGATACAGTTTCGCAGAGACAACCCACAATTAGTGTGTCAGTCATCGAAATTCGCTCTACTCGATCACGTGGTTAGTCCAACTGAACTCCACTTGTACCCAGCAAAGTCAACATTAGTTAGCTCGAGACTTCATTTTTCTTCGGCGCAAATTGTTTCGTCACGGATCACCGAACGGACTTTAGTTTCGCTGTGAACATACCCCAGGACCCTTCCGCGTTCACCTCGGCGCAATTGGAGCGGACCTTCTGGTGTCGACTTCGTGACAGCAATCGCGCATTGTCTCGCGCGCTTCCGGTTACGGGACGCGCTAAAGTAACACCCACGCGGCGCGCTAATTGCCGGCAGCGGCGCCGTCAATTTTGTCTGCATTTTCAATTCGCGTCGCTGGCACGCAGCGACACTGGCCGCGCTCGTTTCCCGGGTAATAAACATCCGCGAAATATGCGCGGTATGTGCCGGAGCGCCGGCCAACAGAACAAGCAAAAACCGGGCATTTGCATTCTGCGCCGCGCTTGAGGAGAGAAATGAAAAGCGAGAAGAGAAAAACTTGGATAAGAATGTTCGCAGTGGCACGGTATGAAGAGAAAAATGGATGCGGGGAAGGAATACTGAGGTGAAATCGTTGGAAAATGGAGTTCGAAGGAGTGTGAATGGGAGAGTGAAGTACAAGACGAGTGTTCCATTTTGAAAAGTTTTGGAAAAATAGATAGAAAGAGTGTCTTAGAACAAAACGTTTATATTAAGATAATAGGGGATAGCAGGAGTGGTAGAAAATGACTGAAACGAGGTTGAAATAACACACTTAATTTTTCCTGTGAAGAAGTGGGGGAATTTAATTAATTTTAAGTACTGGAAGATGTGGAGGAAACGCGTTTGGAGGAGATGTGGAGAAGAAGAGTTCTACTTCGTTGATAGATTAGTTGGAAGGGTGTAAGATGAAGGCTGAGGAGTAAATGTACAGTTTTTTAGGTCTAATCTTTATTTCTATTCATGTTTGCTAACATTCAAGAAGTATATTTCAACCATTCTATTAGACGTAGATTTAGGGTTTGATCCTTAGACTTTTCTCTGGGAACCTGATTCCTCTTGATATAATCCGGTTTCGTCTTCTTCTCCAACAGCAGCAACAATTTTCAGGTCAATACCAGTGGTCAATACCACTGGAGCTTGACTGTCTGAAACGGCTATTGCAAGGAACAGTTATTTTGGGCACATTGGTTAAAAATGGCAATATGGTCAAAAGATGGGTTCACCCCTATTAGCCAGCCATTTCGTGTTGTCTGAACTGAGGCTAGATCGATTACAAAGTTTCTTTTCGCAGTCTCACAGTTTGTCTTCTTCTATAGTATGTTTTCTATTCTATTGAAATCGACTTTTATTAAGAACTAAAAATATAGTGGTAATACTGTCAGACTCATGCGCTGTAGGTCGCAGGTTCGATTCCCCCATCTGCAGAATTTGTTTGGAAGTGATTTGAAAAAAAAATGTAGGTGGTGGAAATTTCACATTTTTTTCGGCAAAACTTTTTGAAACTCGAGAGTAATTTCGATAAAAAATATGTACCTTTTTCAATACGTTTCTAGTATCCGTTAAAAAGACCGATGACCTACCCTTTGAAATTTTAATTTCCAAAATTCACACTTCCACCTTTCCTTCCTCAATTTTCTTTAACCGCACACTGACCATTTTCAGAAAGATTTCTGCAAATGTGGTTTCTATATGGAATTTGTTACTCGCAAAGGTTCTCTTCACCTCTAAACTTTTTTTTAGTATGATATTTGTAATATCGACAGTGGTGTAGTAGGTAAGGCATCGAACTTACGCTTGGAAGTCACGAGTTCAAATCTTCTTCCGGACATCTAATACACTTTTCAAAATATTCACTTCCATCTGGTTTTTCCATAATCTGAGACTGTTTATACAAAAAATAATTTGAGGACAAATTCCCTATTACTCAATGTGGTTGTGGATCTCTCAATTATAATAATTGAGCTCGAACAACTGTAATGTAAATTGATAATTGTCCGACGACCGGTTTCTTAGATGAAACTTTCGGCCTTATAATGATGTTATTTCAATTAAGTTTAAATGACAAGTCACAAAAATTAATGCAGTACCATTGTTCATTAAAGAAGAATGTAGCCAAAAAAAAAACTAAACAAAATTGACTACAACTGTCGGTTTATTACCTCTGTCCGTGTACAATGGTTCTTGGTCGCGAGAAGAATCAAAACTGACTCTCGAGTCAAAACTTGGTCGTTCAATTAGGTATTGCAGCTACTACTCTAATCAAAACAATTCGATCAAAATAATCGCGGTAAAATTGAAATTAATCCCGTATCCCTATCCGCCTCTATTTACCCACTTCTCCCATTCATCTTCAATGAGTCGCCATGAATGGCTCCGCCGTTATTTTTGCTTCAAAACACTGCGTCGACCGCGTCGCCTCGGCATCGCCTTAACCCCGAAACCCGGAATCCGCGCGACGCACCAATTGTGTCATTCGGGTTAGAAAGTCGAATTTCCACGCGCGTCACGAGCGCCAAGTTCACGGCTCGTCGTGGCCGTTTTTCCGTGTCGCCGCGAGACGTGCCCCGCGCGCACTTCCGGTCGCGCATTCCGCCCCGACGTGTTCATTATGCAAGTCCCCGTAACTAGCGTTCGATTCGTATTAGCCGGCCGGAGATGATCGACCGACCGTTAGGCGCGAACAACCGTTACGCGCGCTTCCGCGCCAAAACTTGGCGCGACACATTCGGGGGGCAATGCGCATGCGCGGCCGGGCCATTAGCCGTCTTCCTCATTGCCCGGCTTGTTTATGCCACTTGGACTCGCGGTCGGCTTCCTGCGGCCGCGAACGTATTTATTAAACGCGCTGAATAATTGGAAAGTGATTCGCTTTTTGCCGCGCGGAGGAAGAGTTCGCTCGCCTTTTGGCATTTTTATGGCCGCGGGCGCGCAATCGCCGGGGCGATCGTAAAGTTTTTGTTTCGGGCCCGAATTGCTCGGACGCTCGCGCTGCTGGAAAGTGCAATTAGAAGGAAATTCCTGTTGCATGTTGCACGTTTTATTGGGCGGATGAATTATATGTGTAGCGGCTATTTACGCTAGGGGGTGGGGTGGGGGGGGGGGTTATACCATTTTTGGGATGGTAATTAGCTACTCTGGTTAAGGCCAAGTCGAAAGTCTGCTGCAGCGGAGTTAGTGTTTTTTATAATAAATAAATAATAAAGAATAATTTTATAATAAACCACCCTGTAAAAAGTTTTTGATTAAAGGGAACCCAGACAACCACACATTTTTCAGTGATATCACAGTGGTACCACAGTGGTACCACCAGTTTACCACATTTGCACCACATGTTTACCACCCGTGGTTGACAATTACTTGGTCAAGGTGGTGAAAATGTGGTAAGTCGTTATTTTAACCAC
>JABFPB010007140.1:0-11317 GCA_022817645.1 Ceratoteleas bidentatus | reverse complement strand
AAACTTGGGCCAAAGTTGTATACCAAGCTTGGCCCAAACTGCACACTTGGCGGCAGCTTGGCGGTTTCTACGTGGGTAATTTCCAGCGTCTAGCGAAGTGATTCTGGCAGAGAAAACGATAATAAAATTATAATACCGAATATATAAAACACAATTTAAAAATGTAGACTAACATGAATAATATATGTATATACTGTTAATGAATATCATGAATAAAAAAAGGTAATGAAATAAATGATGATTATTGAAACAAATCGTCAGAACGTAAATAAATAAGAAAGAATTTTAATTTTGAAAAAACTTTATTTAAATTTATACTTCTTTCAAGTATGTGCCCACTTAATTAAAGTAATTATTGTATACTTTTAAGTATAAATTTCACTTGATTCATTTTCAGTATATACTCGACTCAAGTATTATTAAAGTTTACTGCAAATCGAATTGTGAATATGTTGAAGTATATTAATGAGTTCTCACAAATATAAAATATTCTCAAACGTATCTCAGAATACTTTCTACTTGAATCAAGTGAAATACTTAATCCAAAGTAGGTTTTTTTTCGGTGTACATGATCAAAAATAAATTTCACATTTTTATTTGTTTGCAAATATACTTGTATGAAATGAAAATGTCTGTAATATGCCCCTGTTCCAAGACATATTAATCTGTTTGGGAACACATGTTTTCGTTTTTTTTACTGAGGCATTTTCTGTCGTCATTCATAAGGTTTAGTTATCAATTTTAGTGAAATGTGTGACATAAATGAAATATCACGTTGAATTACCAGAGAATATCATAGCAATATCACAGCATTATCACAGCAATATCACAGCTATATCACAACAATATTACATCAATATCACAGCGGTATCACATCGATATCACAGCAGTATCACTGTGATATTGATGTGATATCGATGTGATACTGTTGTGATATCATATTTCGTTCACACTGAAGCCGAAATTTCGAGTGTATTGCAAGTAACATTCGATACACTTACGCTACTCATGTGATATAGCCTCGATATCACATGAGTAGCGATGTCACAGTGATATTTGTGGTTGCCTGGGTAGGTTGTTGACAGGACAGGGTAAGTCCTGAACGGACGGAATTGGACGGTTTTCAACGTTAATATTTTCTGTGAAAATTTGTTCGAAAAAAATTGCGGTAAAGTATATCTTATAAGAAATTTTGTCTACTTTCAGAATTTGTCGAAACTTCGATCCGAAAACGTGACGATTGATTTTTAGAAAAAAATCCCATTTTTTTACGAAAATTGTTTAAAAGTTCAATATCTTCACCCCGAAATTGAATGGCGACAATTCGTAAAAGCTATGATCTTGCGTCCATGGACTCTGACGAATATGTTTGTATGCGAGAATGTATAAATTCAAGATGGCGGTATCAAATATCGCCGCTCAAAGCCAAAAACTTGTGATTTTTCATTATTATTACGAATCTGACGATTGTGTTCAACAAATTTCACTTACTGAATGTTCTGTCATGAGTTTTTTGAGTTGCTAATTGTAAATATGTTATCCAAGTTTTGGAAACCATAATGGCGGATCCAAGATGGCGGACTAAATATCTTAAAAATTGATTTTTTCAATGAAATTCAATTTAGTAACGTTATTGATGTTACTGATGATGAGTTTTTCATCTAATTTTTTCAAATTCAATATGGCGGATCCAAGATGGCGGGCCAAAAATCTTCAATTTTAATTTTTTCGATGAAATTAATTTTAATAAGGTTTTTGATGTTACTGATAATGAATTTTTCAACAAATTTTTCAAATTCAATATGGTGGATCCAAGTTGGCGCACTAAAAAACTTAATTTTTTATTTTTTTGATGAAATTCATAATTGTAAGGATACAAACGTTGCCAATAATGCATTTTTCATCTATTTTTATACTTTGAGATTTTTAATTAAGCTTGTTTATACGCCATGCCCGTATCTATGAACGCCACCGCCCTGCCCTTTACTGTTGAAATCTAAAGGCGATCACCTGCTAAACATAATTTTAATTGCCATTAAAATTAATTGTTTGTTGACCACAATTCAGTTTATAATGGCACGTACCCATGTGTTTTACATTGTTTATAAACGCAGATAGCAGATTTAATTTTTTCTTTAAATTTGTAAAAGGTAATTATTGCGAATGTTCTCCACGGCGGGTGTTTTTCGTGGCGCTGTAAGCGCTACAGGCATGGCGCATACAAATATTGAGTCGATGAAACATGATTTTATACGTATAATCTTCTAAATCTTATTTAATGAAAAATAATAACTGCATTCATGCAAAAATATTTCAAATAGAAATGTAAAACATGTTATTGTTTCATACAGTATTACATATAACAGCAGTGCGTTGTGACGAGATGACCACATCTCGTCTCATATTTTCTAGAAAGGAAAATAGGAAAAGTCAGTATTTCGATTCTAATATTGAATCTTGAAATCGAAACATAATATTCCACAAATGAATAAAAAACGACTTAAAAGATAAATTTCTGTCGTCAGTTCTATAGAACAATTCAATGAAATACTTCATAATTATAATGATCATCTAAAAACACCACACAAACTTAAACCATACTTGTGTTACAATCGGCATAATCATTTAGGCAGATAAAATTATTTCTTAAAAATTAACAAAAGTGTTATGTTTCAATATGCTCATTTCTAATTGGCCTTATTTGATACATAAGTTAAGATTTACTAATGGATTTGGAATGCCGTTTCCTAAAATCCATACACTGTAAAAAATCGGGTGTGGAATTGGAGTTCGGTGTTGATTTTCACTCCGCGGGGTGTGAAAGTCAACCAATCAAAATAAAGAACAATATGAGGCAATAGTTCTGATTGGTTGATTTTTACACTAGGCGGAGTGAAAATCAACACCGAACTCCAAATCCACACCCGACTTTTTAAGGTGTATACTTCACTAAATTGACGTAATCAACACTCCAACTGCAAAAATGCAATAATTAGGCAGACATTTAGAAATTTGTATGATAGTCAGTTGCGATATAACCCATAATGTAGATAACGGTTGATAACAATTAGAGATTTTAATGTATTTAGAAAATCGAAGTATTCGTCTTATCAAACAATCATATTTAGATAAGATGTTATATAATAAGTCGTTATAGTTCTAATTATGCGAATTAGATAATAAACTGTAATTTACATAGAATTTAAAGTATTTCGAAAGTCGCGGGCTTCTTACAGATAAGTCATTGTAGTTCTAATTACGCTATCTTTATAATTTGAGATATCAATTGTCTAAATGCAAAGCGCAACATTTAGGCATTTGATCATTAGCTAAAAGAGTTAAGAAAAAACAGACTGGAATTCAGAAAGTTGTTATGAGATACCCTTTCTGAAAATCATCCCACTTAGAATACATTTCTAACAATATAAAATGCGCGAAATGTAGAATTCAGTCAATTCAGTCAGTTCACCAGTTAGTAGTCAGCTCTACAGTCAGCGTTTAGTTCAACCAATTTGTAAACATACTACGCCCAACGGCCAATTTCTGCAAATCCGAGACTTTGTGAGTAATAATGTATTCAGAGACATTTTATTATTATATTGTTTAGTGAAGTTAAATAAAAATTGTTTCATTCTGTAAACCTTTCTTAAAATCTAAGGTTATATTATAATAACAATAGCAAGACTTGTGTGTTAGTGAAATGCTTGGCTATCACTAATCCATCCATTAAGTATTAGAAATTAGCAAAGTGGCGTGTATGGAATGCTTGCCTACTACACCTTTGTTCACCAAAACACTTTAGCATTTTCCTATACAACTATCTACCACATTTGATCACAAACAAAAAGAAATGTATGATTACAAAGGTGTGTCGAGTATGATATGTTTGGCTAACATATCAACTGAAAAGTACACACAGAAATTGAGAGTTTTGATGGTAATTGCGGAATGCTTGGCTAGCGCATTATTGATTTGACATTTACATGTCATTTCATTACATTATTACTCTTAAATTCTAGAGTCTTGAAAGCCTTTTGTTTAAGTGTGGTCTTCATTTGAAAAACTCATTTTTACTCAAACAAATAGGGTGCTACTGATCTGAATTAATCCAGAAACACATAGTGTTTCTAATCCTGAGTTCGTTCAGAACGTAACAGAACTAATTTCGAGTAAATATGCTTTAAAATTAAATCTTTTTTTTACAGTGTTCCACGACAACGGGCAAAGTTAATACTGGGACTCTTTTTAATGCTGAAAAATAAGAATGAACAAAATGGTATATACGCTGTTGAAAATGTCCGAAAAATTAAAATACCTTTAATACAATTACTGCAAGTTCTTTTCAGGCTTGTAACATAAAATTACTGCACAAAATACTGAAATTGTATCATCAGTGTATCAAAGGTCATTACGGCTCTTGTACTTTCATTCGATTTTACGATACACATTCCGTAAAATCGAAATCAAAATTTTGGAGTGACAAATCATAATGGTCATGTGATAAAAAATGGCGATGGCAGATATGAAAATCGGTTTAAATCTGTAATTATTGTCATTTAGGAGGTTCCGGTAATCTGATTTTTAATAACATGTCATATTGAAATAAAATAATGTAACTAGCATAACTTAACTAGTACTTTAACTTAATAAAGTGCTACCTTACTTCCCGTTTTTTCAAATGCAGGAAGTAACTTTACTTCCTGCATTTACTTTACCAGGAAATGAGTTTCACTTTACGTGCCCTCGTAAGGAAAAGTATCGTGCGCATCACGGAGTAAAGTTTTTACTCCCGCGGGCAAAGCACGCAGCCATCGCTTACGGCTCGCCGAAGGCGAGCCGTAAGGTGTTTCGCGAGTAAAAGGTGTTTCGCTCCCGCGAATAAAAATCAACTTTACTAACTTGGTGCACAATATACTATTTTTAAATTGAATATTTGTTCTTTATTGTTTTCTCTTTGTTTCATTAAACACCCGATTTATGAATATCGAGTGTTTTGTTTTTCATACGAGTTAAAAACTCTGGGAAATGGGTTTTTAAATCTTCTTCGTAGCAAAAAGTGGAGTGTAAAAACTTGTAGGTTAGCCGTGTTGATTCCGGTGAATTAAAAATCCAAAACTGTCAACCAAGAGTGTGATCACAACCAACAGCCAGCGTAGAGGTGGGTTAAATGAGAATGAAGTCGGTTTAACAAAAACAATATTTATTGTCCATTTAAAATAATTATAAAAAATTACAGCGATTGAAATAACAAATGTAATTATAAAAATTAAGCAATTGAAATAACAAAAGTAGTTATATAAATTTGGAAAGGTAAATTTGATTCACAGGACACCCGTCACTCCCCCAGGACACCACTGAGCTATTAAAACATTAAAACAAAAAATAGCAAATAGATTGAATTACCGGCGAAAGCAGAACAGTGAAAGGGTGCTCAAGCACGACAGAATAGTATACATCAAAATTACATAAATACATATTGTTAAAAACAAAAATGGATTTTTTAATCAAAAAGTGGACTGTAAATACTTGTAGGTTAGCCGTGTTGATTCCGGTGAATTAAAAATCCGAAACTGTCAACCAAGAGTGTCTACTGTTGATTTTTGGCTTAATTAATAATATATAATTAACACTAGAAATACCGGTTTTTGCGTATACTTAGAACTACCGAATTCAACAACGAAATAACATTTCATGTCACTTCAGTTGTTCACACTTTGTTCCACATTTAACGTCGCACAAAAGATTACAGAAAAAGTCATCACACAAATCAAAGACTGCTCCGTTCCAAACATTAATTTACTACATTTATTAATGACATTACATGCAACATTATAATTAACGTAACAATATATATCTTAATGCAATTTAATTGTAAACTGTTAAAATAAATTAACAAGGGAAACGAATATGAGCTGCATGTCATTGGGAATGTTCGCGTCCCGGTGAGGTGAATGCGTCTCACTGAATAAATATCATAGTTGCCTCAAAGTGATATTACAGAAGGCTCACAGTGATATCACAAAGGTTCACGACTTTCAAATTTGCAAAATTTTTAAGTTTTACACTATATAAAATATTTTGAAATTTCGAACACTGATATCACTGTGAGGTAACTGTAATATCGCTTATGTGAGACGCATTTACCTCCTACTGCAGAAGATATTTCCATAATCACATGCGTCTCGCATGTGATAACATGTGTGATATCAATGCACAGTGTTGACACAGTACTAACTGGATGGGTAATAAACTTGACCAATAGTAAGCCGGAAATAAAAAAAATAAAATGATGTTAGAATGTTGCGTGGGGACATAAGAAATACGAACTTTCGAAAAAATGTTCGCGACTTTAAAATTAGGAATTTATTAATGTCTCATTTCATGTAAAGTTGCAACTATCCGATCGAATTCTGGTCGATCTAAAAATGAGACCATCTGCGAAAAGAAATACCTGAGTTGAATTGATATTATATTTAAATATATTTAAGCAAACAACTTCACTCTTATTTTTTTCGTAAAACGTTAATTCATTTATGTAATTGTTTACATTACTTATAATACAATGCAAATTACATATTTTATTTACTTCGTAAATCTATTTTGCGTAGACAATAGAGTGTTACATTCTGTTAAATTGTTCTAAGGAATAATAGGAAACTGAAATATTTGTGCGCGCCATAGTTTGGTTCCTTGTACACTTAATTTACTAGAACTGAAGTAATGGTAGGTTGTCAGCAAAAAGTTCTTTTCGCCTGACAGCACAATACTTTATTCATTGATTACATTAAAACTCTACGAAAAGTTGTTCACCTAATACCAATAAATTACCCTTTCCGAGATTAATCTTTTCATAATGCATAAGATTACATAAACGTACCACTTACAAAAATGTGTAACATCGTAAAGCGAGAGTTGTATCGCTGTATATATCAGTTCAGATAATGGTAAAAGTTGTTAATAACGTATTATGACCGTATTTGATCCTAAGCATTTAATTGTGAAGTACTTCTAGTCTGTTCAGAATACAAAATGAATTCTTCGTTAAATTAGGTAAATAAAATTTTCAATTCTGAAAGTTCTCAGGCAAATTAAATGCCGCAATCAATAAGACATTAATTTTTATACTGTAAAACTTTTCAAAGTATTATCAATTATAATGGCTCACTTTTAAAAGTTTAAACCACAAGTTTAGTTGGAAAGTAACTAAAAATCTTTTTTCATTTCTTGTTATCTCAAATTTCATTGGAACACAATGTTTCGAATCCGAAATTTGTTTAACTTTACTTTTGAAAAAATGTATTCTGTTAAAATTGTTACTATTTATTTAAAACTCATTGGTTTTTGGCCGTGTAAAAAATTATCGTATCGTATAATTTCCAATTTTTTGTCAGTTTTCTTTGTTGTTACAACTTTGGCAGAATTCTACATGAAATTCTCGATGACAAAAATGTGTTGCCCAACAGTTATAGTAAGTTCGGCATTCAATTTTGAAACCTATCTTTTATATAAAATATCGAATTACAAAATAACAAAATATTTCTTCGCAGTTTTTAATAGTTGTACTATCTGATTCATTACAATCATTCACATCTTTTTTCCAAGCAGCTATGTTTTTCTTCTACAAAAGAAAACATATTGAACTGCTTATGTTTGCGCAACAACATTTTTGGCAAAAACGTGAAACTACACAAAATTCGATACATCAACGTATCCTTAACACATTTGAACGAAAAAGTTTGATGTTCACTCTTTTTATGACAATATGCCTTCAAGCTGCAGTTTTAACATCAATCATCAAATTTTTATGGCGTAACAATTTTTGACAATTTAGAAATATTTGGTATTCCCTATTGGGATCTAACATACGACAAAGCGGCATCTCGATGAACTATTTTCATCGTAAATTTCTGCACAAAATTAGCACAAAAGAAAAAAAGTAGACATTAATACAAATTTATATTCATTATGAAAAAATTTATAATGAATAAATTCTGATAACCAACTTTTACGTAAACGATTTACATACAGTTTACATAAATCTAACTCCGCTATGGGCTGCATTATTTGCAAAAAGCGTACATAATCAAATTTTTTCTCTTTTTAACTGTAAAATGTGTTGACATTATTTGTAACAGCATAAATTTGATTTAAAATTATCAATTTTATAACAATATTAGCATAAAATCAATGAACAACATAGAAAAAAATAGTTTTTATTTTTAGAAAGGAAACATTACATCTTTTCTTCCATGACAGATAAGAAAACAAATTCAGAAATCGGCGTTTTGACTCAATCTGACGATACTTCGTGTACTAAGGGCATTAATATATTTTCAAATTATTAAGGTCATGCCGAAAGCGAAATTACCGACATTACAGATTTTTCAAAATACGGTTAAATGACATCGTTGGCATTTGTTTAAAGACTAAATCGAGATTCTCTCACTTTTTTTCCCCCGTTGGTAACACATCCTCAAATTATTTTACGACTGATTGTCGAAAAGCCGTGATATTCGAGATGGAGAAAATCGTAGAACTCACGACATTTCATAATGGGTCAACGCAAAGTATCACTTTATAGCTGAAAATTCTCCCATAAACACAGAATCTCGCTCTGGTTAGTTTTTTAAGAAATGTTATACAATAATTTTTTTAAAAGCAAAGTCCCTAACTCCGTTGCAGCCGACTTTCGATTTGGCCTTAACATTGAAAGCCAAATCGCATTTTTACGCAAGTAAGTTACGTAAATAAACTCAATGCTGTGTTAAATTTACATAAAATTGATGAAAATATGACTATCTGGGAGTTTACTTTGCTTTTGTTAGTACATGAATTCCTAATGTGGTCATTTTTTAACAAATTTCATTTAAAATTCACTTACCTGATAAACGACGCCATTTTATTTATAAGCCACGCCATCTCAGATCCCAATAATTCATTAATTTAATACATATTATTGCTCCACTTAGCTTTGTGTTTATCCAGCAGTGGGGGATTTATGCCCAGTGTATTTATAACATGTTTAAGATAAAAGTTAATTTTAATTATTTGATACTACAGATAGAAATTACAAAATTCAAAAAGGAAGCCACGAAAGATTTTGGTAATCTCTAATAGCGCACATTTTAGAGATTACCCATACTAGAGATTACCCAAATTGCCTTCGTGGGTGCATACCGCAATCGTTTACAGGAGCTAAATTTTGGTTGCAGCGTTGTAGTAACTTGACACCGTTGCAAATTCAGCAAAACTGTTTATGGCTAAAAAGCTTCTACGTTATATATTAACAAGCTACAAGATTTGTTTCAAGATTAATCGATATTTGGAGAATTATTAATTTTGAACGAATAAGGATTTTTCGTCCAAAAATGTTTCCCAGACTTCTGATGAAATCAGGGTAGGTTTGAGGCCCCGAATTTACATGCTCAGACCCACTTGTGGAAAAAAGTCTGGATTCCGGCTTTCCGCCAGACTATTGCCAGACTACATCCAGACTGTGTCCAGACTGTTGCCAGACTCGTTTTAGTCTGAGAATAGTCTGGCTGAGGATCACATGCTTATTATCCTTAGCCAGACTATTGCCAGACTAAAACGTGCCTGACAATAGTCTGGGCACAGTCTGGATGTAGTCTGGCAATAGTCTGGCGGAAAGCCGGAATCCAGACTTGTTTTTTCCACGCGGGAGAATGGCATATGATCCGAGTTCACATCGAACTGGATCCGTATTGATTCGTTTCCATATTAATTCTGCTTCATATTGATTCGGCACCATTAAGTTTCAACGCCGTATGGCCAATCCGCGCATTCGGCGCTTCGAACCTACCCTATGATGAATGAACTTACATTCAGCGCTTCGAACCTACCCTATGAAATTATCCGATTTTTCCGGCTTTTCCAGAAAGTGGTCTCGCAGTATTGGGATCTAAGATGGGGGCGTGGCTTATTGAAAAATGGCGGACTTAAGCGTGCACTTGCTCAAAAATGAACAACTTTTTGATAAAAATTTGTGATTTAAAAGTATGCTTTGTTTAATAATTATCCAGTTTGTAGGAAATCAAACAAAAAATACCGTTCTTTGCGTATTAAAATGTTTATTTCCCACAGGAAGTGCATGCTTAGTCTAGTTCAGATTTTGCCACCAGATGTCGCATTGAAATATCTTAGATCCCAGTAAATACATCTGTTAGGTTTATTTAATTAAACGTTTTCATCCATTTAATTTGCTACGTGGAAAAAAATGTTAGCCTTGTTTACTTAAGCCAAGTGAAATTTTACCTATTATACATTAGTACATTTCACCACTTGGGAGGAAAATTCGTATTATGCAACTCGCGACCATACGATATAAAGCTATATCGTCACTCGTAAAGTGCGTACGCACCACTAGTGACGATATAGCTTCATATCGTAAAATTTACTATTTAATTAAATGTTTTTGTTGGTTCCCTATCTCTGAACTTTTTCCGGTCTCTTGGCGTGCAATTCTTGGCATTCCTATTTTTCAATACTTTTCTGGATAAAATTTAGAATGTTAACGATCCTTATTCAATACAAATAGACTGTTCGACGACGCGTCATTATTAATTAAAATATTTAATCGTTTTCCCCCAAAACTGATAATTTATTGATTATTTTATCAATTTAGCAGATTTATGAATATTTTTTAAATACATAACTTTTATTAACGTTTCGGTCATTTGTTTTAGTTGGCCCATTCGAAATTGTTCATATGAAACACACAATGTGTTTATCTTTGCAAAATAAATTGTGAAGATTGCGATAGTTATATAGGACGAACGTACTCTGAAAACCAGAGTGAAAGAACACAAAAATAATTTTAATCTCTCATCTGATGAACATAATGCCTGACATAATACCTGACCACATGATCTAACTGACCACGTGATCAAATATTGGGAGGAGACTCGAATATTAGATCACATTGGCACAAAAATATTTCTGAAACGTTTCATATCAAATCTAATAAAAAGCTCAAGATACAATGAGATTCTGAATAGCTAAATAAAATTTCGTATTAAAAAAAGTTTAAAAAATTATGGGTAAATATTTATGGTCATAAAATATTTAATATTTACTTACTAAGTTTTTCCTTTACCAACACGTCGTGTTTTCAACCGAGCGGGGTAACCATAATTCAGTTTGGACATACTGGAGTGCCATAACTTGCGCAGCGATTAAAATTTGACCTTAGGGCTTGTGCGGTGCGCAAAGAAAGACGTTCTGGGTGCGGGAATAAAAAGGAAATTAATATATTATTTCAAACCCTGAACTAATTCATTGATACAGTTTTCAAGAC
>JABFPB010007139.1:0-11314 GCA_022817645.1 Ceratoteleas bidentatus | reverse complement strand
TACGAACGAAGTTTCTCTTGCGGTCAAAGTGTGTAAAAAAAGTGAACAAATCTCGCTCTGGTCATTAAATCAGTGCCGATATTCTTATTTAAACGTATTATGAAAAATCTGTGATGTCGGTAATCACGCTTTCGACACGGCCTTAAACCGATAAAATTTATCCAAAAATCAACTCACAAATGAATCGGCTTTTAGCCATCGATTTGAATTGAAAACTACTAGACTTTTGAAGAAACACGATACAAATTAAAAAACTCCACTACTTTCAGTCCCGCGTGGAAAAAAATCAGTCTGGGTTCTTTCTGTTGCTAGATTCTATCCAGACTCTTTCCAAACCACATCCATATTCTTTATAGTCTGGACACAGTCTGGGACATGTCAGGCTTTATCCAGACTGATGACTAGATTACATCCACTCTGGAAATAGACAAATCTAACATCTTAGACTATCTAAGATAAAGTCTGGAAAAGTATGGATACAATCTGCCAGTAGTATATGCCCTAACAGACAAACTTCTAAAACACGTAGATTCGACGTGGAATCTCCGTCGAATCTACGTCGAATCTACGTCCGAATGTTCCTTCAGGTAGAAACCACATGGATTCCATCTTCGATGTCAATATCGGTGTATTCAGACCGAATCCAGGCTTATTTTCTTCTCCAGTGTTTTTTTATTTGCTCCCTATACGCATTCTCCACATTCACAATAGCATTGCTACCGAGAAAAATGCACATTTCTCCTTCACTCTATACTTATATCTCTTTCCGTGCGACCCCCTCGCAGGGTGTCATCTACTGCATCCTGCTGTTCATGTCGGCGGAGGAGCCGCTCTTCGTGACGAGCTACAGCCCTTTTCTGCAGCCGTTCGTCGTGATCAGCATCCTCCTCGGTCTCTACGGGCTGACAATTACCACGATGAGCCTGGACGGTGTCGCTCCGGGTAAGAGCCGCGGCGGCCAGGTGCGCCCAATTTGCGGCCGAACCTTTTTAATAACCCGCGCGAGCGGGCGAGCAATCCGCGATTACCTCGGGGAACCGGCAATTTGCGCGGCGCATATGCCGCGCAAAGTTTCGCCGTCATTAACATAATGTATGCTTTTCAGAGGCGAAACTCCGTCACAAAGCCCGGGTCTCGCAAATGGTGTTACTGTTCTCCAAACTGCAGGGCTTTATTATCAAAAGTTTATCCGGCACTGGTTTGTTCCCGTGCAATCCGCCGATATCGCCGCTGACGTACGCCAACGGTAAATACTCGGCGCGAGATTATCTCGCGAATTCGATAACCCCAATTTATTTTAATACGACGCGGCCGCTCGTTTATTTGCCCGCGCTTTTTTCCCCGCGCACTTTATTTTATTCCTGTGTCCCCGAGCGAGCGAGGGACACCGGCGCCGTAATCTGATCCCAGTTAGCGGACGTTCTTTTCCCATTTTTTTTCCGGCCAAAGAACGACTTATCGGCGCGCGCGATCAATCTCAATTGAAAATTGCGGCGTTGTTAATGCTTTTCCGTTTCAGTAACGTATAACGTTTTGATGGTAATCGAGATGCTGATGCTGTGCTACGTCGCGCGTTTGCTTTACATTAACGACGCGGCCGGCAAGGAGGGCGCCGAGGCCGACACGACCGATCGCAACAAAGACAAAATTGAGTCCGTCGTCGTCACGAACAACAACGAGAACAGGTACGTTCGGACCGGAAAGAGAGACACGACAATTGCCAACAAATTGACCGAACTGTTTGTTCCAGGTGAAGCGGAGGCGGCAGAGTGATTCCTTCATTAGTACAAAATTTCGGCCAAGGATGTGGTCGCGAAGATTTTTCGTATTTCGGGACTTGGAGGGGCCTGTTTGGTGGAGGAGGAGAGAGGAAAAAATCGGAGGAAAAAGAGAGATCGGAGCCTCCCTAACAGAGAAACCTCTAAATCAAGGAGATTCGACGTGGAACCTTCGTGGAATCTACGGGCGAATGTTCCTCCACGTAGAATCCACGTGGATTCGATGTTCGATGTCTATATGGGCTGGTTGAAGTGACGGATAGGAACGGATGAGAATCGAAGGATTTGAGTCAAGAAAAAGTTACTTGGGTCAAGACAGAAGCTGTCTTAAGGGTGTTATAGCGAAAAGACAACTATTAGAGAATTTGTTTATTTTAATCAAAATGAATTCTTTGAATCATAAGCTTTGCGAAACTGTAATAAAAATCAGGGCTCACGGGCCTAATTTTCAAGAAAAATGACTTCAAAGTATGCCTCGTAAGCAAGTACATTACATACGCTCTTATGGAGTAGGGTAGGTTGGCTACTTTTATAAACAAATTTACCACAAAAAGTATTATGATATTGTCGAAAAACTGATATATTGTAGAGAAAGCTTTGTAGAATACGTTACTGTAAAGAAAAAAATATTGTTACGGGATAAATAAAAGAAATATTCCAATGTAAATGTACAATTCGCAATTGCTCACAATGTGTTAGACAGAGACAGAAACAGTACGGCTTGAGTCAAATTAGTTACTAATGTTGCTCTTTACGTCGGCAAACAAATACAAAAATGAACAAGTAAACTTAATGAGACATGAAAAATCGAATTTCTAAAGTTTCCTACAGTTTTGGCCGATTTATTTGAATTTTAAAATATTTTACTATTTAGTTGCTAATTTGACTGCTATAACACTCTTAATGTACATTCTTCAGATAAACAATTGAAGATCTTGAAGGAAACTGTCCTGAGCCAAAACAGTATACTGTTTTTTCATAAGATAGTATTGTCATAAGATAGTATTCTTCATGAAAACTGTCTGCTTTAAGAATACGACTGGTTTCACTCAAGGCATCACTATCTGGACCCAAAACAGTAGATCAAGATTTTGAATCGGTTACACTGAACAAGCATGTGTTTGAGTACAGTTCTGACTTTTTTTGCTTGATTCAATGAACCTAATGCGAAGGCAATGACAATTTTGGCTCAAAATAAATATTTTTAGGAGTACGAGAAAAAGTTTTGCAATTTTTGGATAGAAGGGGATGAAAGTGTTGAATATGAGATTATGTTTTTGAGTATTCAGTGTGGATATTACATATTGTGATGGAAGAGAGAATGTAAATTATAGGTTTTATTTTGCTGCAACGGATAAGCTAATAAAATTGGATAGATAGTTTAACTCGTTGCAAATACAATAATTGATATCTGTTTTTTGGTAGTTATTGTCTTATAATTTTTAGGTGGAGAAAGCTAAATAAACAGCATCTGTCAATAATTGTATTCTATTGTATCCGCTGTTTTAGTAAGAAACATTTGTACAGAGGCGAATTCAACAGTCTTTTGTTATATTTTTTTACAGTTTATCACTTCAAAGTCATTTTTATCTTATCTATACCGTAAAATAGAATCACTGCAAAAAGAATTGTTTTCATTGCAAACAATTCTCTTTAAATTTTGATAGCTCTTTCAGTTCAACGGTAAATACACAGAATAAAATTGAAAAAACTTTAAAAAGTGTTCTATATTACTACAGAAGTGCTTGACATGAAACCAGTATTCTTTTTGTACTATTGCACTATAACTCCTGCATTTTTCTTCAAAAACTACAATGCAGTTCTCCAACCAAATTACATTGTTTCCTCTTTATCTGCAGATACATCAATTTTGATAAAAAAACGTTACATATTGCGATACGTTTGTTCCCCACACGATGTATTTCCACATTTTTCCATACGATTATTACGAGACAATAACCATCCGAATACATATACCTTCCTCTAGATACATCCGTTTCAGCCCGTCATTTTTAACAGGCAAACCTGTTCGCATAACCAAAGCACATCTCCGGCTTTTCCGTCACCGCGAATTAAACGCGGCGCGTCCTGCGAAATACGAGAAACCGGAATAAATGTCCGGCCGATAATGTATTCGACGAAACCGTGCACACGGGTTCCAGCGTAAAAATGAATGATCGGGCCGGTGTTTGCGTTAAAAATAAGCGCCCGAATCCGAGGCGAAACGGAGCGAAACGTACAACATTTTGTTTCTGTGTTTTTATCTGCGCGCGTATAAATGGCACTGTAAATATTGGCGCTGTCGTGACGTCGTTAGCCCGGCCCGATCGCGGTATTTCGGTAGTGATTCGAAACGCGCGCGACATTAGTGAAAGTCACGCGCTTTTTGACAACGGGATATGATACAGAAGTGGCGTCTAATGACCGGCGACGCGATCCGAGAGCTTTCCGGCCGGGTTCCCACGTGTTCGGCTCGTTAGGGGCCGCATTTAAAACGCCGGCAAGATTGATCGGCGCCGTTTAAAATATGCTTTACGATTACACAAAAACGCGCAGATTTATCGTTTACACGCGTAACATGGGATGATTTAATTTAAGGCGCAGCGAGGAGCGTGTACTCGGACGTGTTTTATAAATACGCGCGCCGCGCCACTGGAGTTTATTTAGTGAAATTTCGTCCGGAAAATGACTGTTATTTTAGCGGCGAGCGCGATCAAGGTAGACGGAGTTTCGAGGGCGGAGCCGGCGTTAGATACATTTATTAAACGGGAAAAAACGCGCGTCTTAATTTTAATTGCAGAATTCGCGCTTCGGTTCGAAAGCGTATGGCGAAAGGGGAGCTTTTTCGAGCCTTTTTTCCTGCCATTCAGACGGTTTTTTGGACGGTTTTTGACGGGAAATATGATGAATTCAGAGGGAAACTTTCGGGTTGAGGAATGGGGGATTCGTGATTAGATTTGAAATTAAGTAGACGTCGGAGTGCGATTATAAGTACCGTTGGAATTCTATTCGGGTGCCGGATTGCTTGATGTTTATGTTGGTTAACATTTTTCGTCTCGTCGAAATTTGTATAGATTATATAGAGGAATGGGTTGGGTTGAATTACGGTTCGCAGACGACAAAGTAAACAGCCAATCAACAAGTTCTGTAATAAAACTTTACAATTGATTGGTTGTTTACTTTACAGTCCCCAGACTGTAAAGAAACACTGTCTAAACTGTGAAATTTACAGTGCGAGTGATTTTCACAGTCAATTTCCCGGGGGTCGGAGCCGGGAAAATATTTTCTTTACCCGAAAGAGTCACATTTTCGACACTTCTCATGACGTAAACATAACATAAACATCGTTCGAAACACATGCCTCCTTCCCGAAAGCACGAAAAATTTTCTTTCCCATTTCATCCTCGTCACAATACCTACACTTTCCTCTCAAAGAAAGGAATTCCTCGCGCAAACACTGCGAAAACAAGTGTCTTATCCGACCCTTCCTTCGAAAACACGAAATGTGTGTTACAATAATATTTCAGAAAAAAGTCAAAAGTAGTCGCCTGTCCCAAAATAAACCTCTCCCGGACCCAATGCCTAAAAATACCCGCCATTACCACCGCATCCCGACTCCTTCCCTTTTTTCGCCGACTAATCGCGCAATTCAATTCCGATTACGCCGCGCGTTTCACGCGGCAACAAATTCGCGCAATTAATTAAGCGGCCCTCGACGAGCAATTTTTCATCGATCGCGCGGCGAAATGAATAATGCAGCGCGCCGAATCTTGCGCATTATGCGCGCCCCGGTGACGTCACTTTTTGTCATACGCCGGGCATCAAATTCCAAGCCGGGCTCTCGCCGGGCAAACAGCGTTCAAGGCTGCTAATTGTACGCAGAAGCCGGGCCTCGGCGGGATTCCGGAGAACGGTTTCACAATCGGTAAACAGCGCCCTTTTTCTCCTCGCTGCCGATCCGCGCGCTGTGTACACACTGCCGCACGATCGTCTAATTGAACGTCTTTGGTGCGCGGGCTCCGGTAGCCGGCTGCGCTAAGTCAAAAAATCAACAGACCACAATGGCCCGGGGCCGCAGATGCGCCGCGACCGCTTCGGGCTGCGGAAACGTTTCTTGGGCGGAAAACCAACCGTCTGCCAAAATTCGTGAAGTTTACGTGGGCCCAGTACTTGCATTCGGCACAGATGCGTTAAGAGTAAAAAGAATTGTACCCAGCAAAAAATAATGAATAGAAAAGAATACAAAAGAATTGGAAAATATAAATTGAATTGATCTTGGGAAAGATTCGGCATTCGTATTTTTATTTTCAATTCTTTTCTATTCGTTTCTATTCCAGCGATTTCTCTATGTTTCAAACGAGCAATTTTGAATTCTTCAGAAAGAATTCGTTTCTGGTGAATTCCAAAAGCTGAATTCAAAGTGACAAAATGAATTCTTTTCTATTCTTTTCAATTCCAATAGGATGACATTTTGAAAAAGTTAAGTTTGAATTCCCCAACTGGAATTGATTAAACTATTTCTAACATTCAAAAACGAAAAATGAATTTTATTTAATTCTAACGAATGCCGAATTTGGCTACAAATCCAATTTTTTTCTATTCATTTCTATTCCAAATTTTTTGCTGGGTATTAAAATTTTTTTGTTAAAGTGAATTTGAAAGAATAGGACTGCATAGTGTTTAATTGACAAACTGGATGGTTCTTAATTGAGAAGAGATAAGAGAATTTGAAAAGTCAGTTCTTTTCAATCTGTTTTTATTTCAAGTATACTGTAAACAAGCAGTGTAATTTTAAAGTACATTTACTTTAATTCAGTTGCAAGAAAATGTGCTTGAATTTAAAAGTAAATTTGAAATTTAATCTGCTAGCGGCTCGGCATTGGAGCTGGCATAATTTGAAGTTAAATCATATTTACTTTAATGTTAAAGTGATATTTTTAAATTAAAGTTGAATTTGAATATTAAAGCATATACTGGAATTTTATATTCCAACGTCAAATTCATAATATATGCTTGAAAATCTTTCAAATGGAGCATCCTTTTTGACTGGTCATATGATGGATTCGTTATTAATGAATTAATTGATTTTTTAAGTAAGTTTTCATTTTGTCATACTTGTAAAAAGATTTTGACCAATTTGACCGTCAATTGACCAGTGAATACGCCAAAAAGATTCTGACCGATCAAATGTCCAATCCAAATTAGAAAATTTCGGTGAAAATGCCAGTAAAATATGTTATTTTATATAGAATATCAGTAAATCACATCTTGGGAAGTCACCCTAGATATAATTTACAAAAATTTGTACGCAAATAAAGCATTTCTATACCATTTCCTAAATTCATTGAGAATAGACACCATTGCAACTGGATTTCATATTGCAGATTATATCGCAAAAGATATTCGAAACCATCTAAACCGGCAACAAGTGAAATAAAACAAATGTAACCAGTGCTGGCCCAACACTGGGCCGTTTATTTCTCGCTTGATCAGCTAATTTTTGTTTGATGACCCGCCGCGGGTCGCCGTTTTGCGCAAGTTTTGCCGCGCCTTGCATAAGTTTAAACTGTGATTAATTCTGCGACGCTCGCCGCCAGATGGCACCGCGCAACTTGCCAACAAATTGTTGTTAGTTAGTTTGCGCGACAAAGAGCGATTACGGCGCGCGATCGCCGGTCTTAACATTTGTAAGTCGCCGGCAAATGGCCCCCGCGATGCAAATTCGATTTTCCCGGGCGACGCTGCGCTGTAAAGGTAGTTTCCCGAGAGCGCGCGGATGTCGTAATTGCGCGAGCTTTTCCGGCGACGACGTTAACCCGTTTTGCGAGCGAATTGCGTTTTTGGGCTGTTTTGAAATGCAAAGCGAAACTCGCGGGTTTGCGCGAAAACTTGTAAGACGATTAACCGCGTGATAAGCAAATGCGGAGTTTTTGACGGTTTCTGTTTTGCAAACCAACTTGGTACCGAGTAGAAAACCGTGGAAAATATTGTACAATAATTCTGATGGTTTACTCGTAGGAAATACTAGTTAAATCATATTTTTGGAAAAATATCGCTAAGTGTAAACATTTATGTAATTTTATGGAATTAAGTTTGTGAAATATTGATCAAATTTTCTGAGTTTAAGGAAAAACTAATAATGTTAGAAATGATTGTAAAATGCACTCAAAACATCTAAAAATATCTGAATATCTCTGAAAATCGTTGAAAAATTTTCAAAAAATGATGCTGTCATAGTTTTTAGGGAATTTAGGAGTCCTACCAAAATCTCTGAAAAACTGACAGTTCCAATTTTGAGAGATTTTGAGAGATTTTCAAAGATATATAGAGTTTTATTAATTTCTACAATGAATGAGCTGTTGTATGTTGTAACTATTTCCAAATCACAATAATGTGATGAAACTGGTTTTTCCTCAAAACTGAATTGATTAGATAATCACTAGTCTAATCTAGACAATTTTCGTTGATTTTATATTTTAAACAACATATTGTCTGATTCAGACAAAACCATCTGATTTATATAATATCGCTTTTGTATTTTTCTCAGTGCGTTTTCATCAAATAAAAATCGAATCAAAACTTTACATTCCATCAAGTTACGATCATTATATTAAAACTGATAAAAATTCGGTCCTATTTTGCGTCGATCAACTTCTCCCCAACATTCGACACAATTTTCAACTCGAAATTGCGCGGTTTTTCGTCTGCCATCAATCCGTTTAGGCGTCGCCTATGTATTTTGTCTATCGCCCGAGCCCGGGTCGAAATTAGAATAATAATGAGCGCGAGTGCTCGGTGTCTCGCGCGAGTTTACAACGCCACTCGTAACTTTAAACGACGTTAAAGCGGCGAAATTATTGTAAATTACTGCGTTCGTTAAAATGTTTAATGCGTTCGGGATAAGTTTGTTTTCGTGGGTCGCGTCACGTTGACGTGAATTTGTCACGGCGAATAAACGAGCCCGGCGGACGGGGATTTACGGGCCGAGGAGCGCTTCTTTTCTCCTCATTTGACTTCGAACTTGCGCGTCATTTATTAATGTACTCGAATAGTTAAAAAGCCCGAAAGCGCGTCCATTATTCCCAACTTTTACGGGCGTTTCGGATTGCTCGCGGATATGCCCGGGCGCCGATAAATTTCGTCGCTCAAAAGGCCCGGTCCGACGAACGAAACTCGAAAAGTCAATGGCGGAGTCTGAATGGGTATTATCCTGCGAATTACTATTTAAATCTAGGTAAATGTTGTGAATGATAGCGAGCCTGCCTTCCAAATAGGAGCAGATATATTTCCCGCCGACAATTCGACGGTTGACAGTCGAAAACATTCGTCTTCCGTTTCGTTTCGGATGCGTTCTCCGAATTCCACGTGGAGTCGGGCGATCCCCTTTTTCCCGTCGAGAACGGGAATTAATATGTAGAAATATGGAGATCGAAATCCGCGTTCCGCGGATCCCGTGATTGTACGCTGTTTTGCAATAAACTTCGAAGCGTTTCGGCCACGAAACTCTCAGTTGTCGTCGTTTGTGGAATCCCTTTTGGTGACCTCTGTCCGCGTGATTTCCGGCGAAGAATCGGTGACAAAAAGGTCGGAATCTAACGATATTGTGACACCGCTAAGGTGAGAAGAAGTCGGGGAAAGAGGCGGGTGTTACGCGCCGTCATTGGGACCGATTCAATTACGGCGCGAAATGCCCCGAAATGACAGATTGTGAATTATGAGCTTGGCCTTTGTGCGGGACAAAAAGTATACGGTTGGGTGCGAGCGGTGCCTGGAGGTCCGGAAATCTCGAGTCTTCGGATTCGGCAAAGCGTTTCTCGGTAAAGCCCGGCTCGGTTACAAAAGTGGAACACTCGATATTAATTAGGGTACGCCACGAGATCACAATCGCGCGCGCAGTATTCGTTTCCCGAAATCGCTCGTCATTTTTTCTCGGGTTTGCCGGTGAAACTGAAATTCAAACGCAGCGTCGAAATTCATCTAGCGGTCAGATAGGGATCGCGGGGGGAACGGGTATGTAATCGGAGCCCGATGTGAAAAGCAGCGATTTATAATGATTTTGAAAAGTCGGGCTTTTCGGGAGGAAAGACGGGCGTTTTGTAATACCTGTCGGTAAGGGCGGCGCCTTAATTTGTTAAAGGTTACGAATGAGGTAACAGTATTAATACAATGATGTTAATGCGCCCGACGGGGATGCATTGGACATTTATTGGGGCTTAATGTATTTCCGTCATTAATCAGAGGAAAAAAACGCCGGGGGTCAGGGAACTTTGATCCCCGAGGATGTCGCTCCAATCGAGCAATCAAAAGGCCATTTCTTCGGCTCGGCCCGAGCGTGATTCCTCCGGAAACGTCGGGCAACAATTATTACTGAGCCCCCCACGTTACTCGGCGAGGTTCCATCGATAATGGACCCCGGTGTATGAAAATTTCTATAGATTTTGTATAAAAATCGATAAATTAAAAATAGGATATGTAAACTCTTATTCTATCCATTAAATAAAAAAATGATGAATTCGATATGTAGACTCCTATCCCATTTAGCGGAACTGATATATATACGCAGAAAAATGAACCAGTAAATTTTATTGGGAAGTTGAGTAGGAACTGCTAAATGTAAAGCAGTGCACATTTAACATTTGACAGATCTTGTCCGACTATTCAGTAATATTCGCTGAATTTTCAGTAGATTTTTTAAGTAAAGTTTTATTTAAGTCGACTCGATCAAATAGCTGACTATAAATGTCTGCTATGTAACTGATTTGTACATCCTGTGCTTTGTTTCTGCGTGAACGACATGTAAACTGCCAACTCAAATGCAAGACATTTTATACTTGGAACAGACCTCAATATTTCCTTTCTCACTTTAACAGACTTAGGACTGGTCGTGAATTTTAAAACAAGGGTATGATTAAAAAACTGAAACAAGAGTCGGATAAAACGTGCTCTATAAATGTCTGAAAATATCTGATAAAGTCGGGAATTAAAATCTAAAAAATGTCTGCAAGACCAAATTTTCTCAATTTTTCATACATTTTCACCACTTATGATTTTTCCAGACTATACTTATGTTTATCCTATTTTTTCTCTATATAAGTAGGGAACAAGGAAAGTCTGAAAAAGTACTAACAAATCTGAAAAACAGTGTCAAAATTTAGATCTTTCCCATTTGTTGTCTTACTTTCTTGTCAGACTTTTTAAACACTTTTTTTCAAGACCTTTTCAAACATGTTCAGATGTTTCATTTCTAGAAAGGAAAACAGTTTTTGTTGCCGTCCTTGATTAAAAATGTATAAAAACGTTTTCGTTCCAGTCTGTTCATTCCTCAGCTATTTTGACAAAATCTTGCACCTTCCTTTTATTTCGAATAAAATAAACTGTCCTTTTTTGTACACGTTTTGCCTTACATAAAGAATTCATCTTATCGTTGACCACAACTTTACATGACATTCTTATCACATCCCTTTAAGGTAGTTCCCTTATTAAGTTACAATAATGAGAATTCGATGAAACTTTAAATCTGGTTTATTTCGAGGCTA
>JABFPB010007138.1:0-11319 GCA_022817645.1 Ceratoteleas bidentatus | reverse complement strand
ACGCCGAACTAACCTTTGTGACATGCGCGCGCAGCCCAGCTTCGACAGTCGATTGTGCGTAACCTGAAAATCCGACTATCACAGCCGGATTATCAGTAGAAAAATCAGGAAGACAATCCTCTTGTAACGAAAACATAATTTCTAAGAATGTATAATTAAAATCGATTATTTACGATGGATTAATCGATGTCGATTTTTTTAAATCTCCGATTAATCGATTATCTAATAATCGTCCATCCCTAGTATTTAAATGAATTTGGGTTAATTAATAAATAAAAGGGAGCAATATTTACAATTCTAATAAAAATATATATTTGTTTTAGTGATTGTTATTAGTATGTAACATTAGGGATCCCCAATATTGACATAATCGAATCGATTCTTGGAATCGATTATTCATAAGAGTAAATTATTAATAATCGATGCATCGACCGAAAAAAGAATCGATTCGATTTTTTCTGTAATTATTCCCCAACGGAACCGAAAGTTCAATAAACGTTTGGCAAACGTTTTGCTAAACGTTGTTTGACAGGTTTTTGAACGTTCCAAACATTTATACAACATTAAAATTTCCGGCTGGGGAAAGTTGTCTGAACGTTTCTCGAAACGTTGTCTCAAAGTTATTATATGTTTGAGATATATTATATCTCAAACATATAATAACTCAATTCCAGATAATTTGCTCTGCCGATTAAAATGCATCGCTCAAAGGGTTAACTAACATGTTCAGTAATATATGTCATTTTCATGAAAGTGTTTATGTGCTTCGTTCAATGAATGGTTTCATTGACATTCACAAGCTTCCGAATTCGAATCTCGACGTTGACTTTATTTTATTTCTTTTTCGAAAAATAGAAAGACGTCTAAAAAAATAGAGCACATTTCATTTAAATGTCCCCCACTCATAGAAAAGTAATAGAAACGCTTGTTTCCCTTTCTTCTCTTTCTCAGGGTTCCTTTAAATACATAATCAAAATTTGTTTTTTTTTTTATTTTTCAAATTGCACCTCCAAATTATCTTCTCTCAATCTGCCGTGGACACTCGCGAAATGTTCGTTTATTATCGAACCGTTCATCTCGCGAGAAAAAACGTATAGTTGCGTGGCGTTATTTCGGGATCACCGTGACGTAAGCGTCGCAATTTTTAATTGTTGATGTAACGCGCAGCGCACTTTGCGCCGGAAGCAATTTAGTATTCTGCGCGAGTCCCCGGCGAAAAATGTGAAAAGCTTTGTGTTCGTTTCGCGGGAAAAAAAGCGGCGTTTCCGCCCGGCAAAAGAGCTGCGCCGCGGGCATCGCAATTACCGAAAATTTCGCGCCAATGATCTTCGTCTTTTCTGCAATTGACTCGGAATTTCGGATGTCCGCGGAGATTTGCTGCGCCGCTGATAAATCCTACAAGGAGCTTAATTTATCGCGGCGGCGCGTCCGATTGGATGGAAATGAACTATCGCGAGACTGTCGGATTTATTGTTTAACTTTTGCATTGTTTTGACTGGGTTTAATTGAAATTTGATGGATCAAGTTAAATCGAATTTTGATCGCGGCATACGAGTGACGGCAACTTTTTCACCCAAAATGGCAATCATTCAACAATACTTTAAATGTTTTAAAAGCATTTAAAACATTGTTGAACGATTTTTCCGCTGCAAATTTGTTTGGAAACGCGATTGCGACCAACTGAATTTCATTGATAAAAATAGTTCATATTATTGCAGCATTTTTCGAGGGAAAAACGAATTCCCTGTCGGTAAGGTAGACCGATCTGACACCTTAATGAAAAAAAGAGTAATTTATTCTATAAAAAACGATATTTCAATATGTTCGACAGCATTACAAAAGAAAAGAATTGTAATTTTTTTGTCAAAGCTTCTGACTGAAGTTACGACAACGCTCTTTTCTGCATTTCCAATGCGAATTAACAATGTTAATCTCGTTTTTGTGCGTTCTTTATTAGCGCCGGTTACGATGTTACAACGTTTTATCTCGCGCGTTTCCAGGAGACCGAGACGTTTCGAAATTTCGCACGTGTCCTTCCCATTCACTTGACACGCGCACCTTGAATTTGAACTAGAAATTATGCAGCTCGACCGCGCCGCTCTCTTACGGCAACTCTGCAGCTCCGGACTACCGGAGTTAGCACTTTTTCATCGTTTTTTAAAAACAAAATTCCATTTAATAAGAATGAAAAAAAATCATGCATATTGTAACAAATTGAAAAAGATTTATAAATGTTCAATATTTTGAAGGAAAAACTAAAATAATTAAATCTGAAATTCTTAACTTTGATTTCTCAACTTCTAGTGTCAAATAGTTTTTAGATTTGAATTACTTTCTCTTTGAATTCTATAAACAATTTAACTCATTCCCTGCTTTAAGGATTCAGGAGAATATGTTTTATATCTTCCTGAATCCTTGTAACAGAAAATGGGTTAAAAGAGATTTTTAAAACAAAAATTTATTTTTAAGAAAAATAAAAATAATTAATTCTGAAATATTTATGTTTAATTTTTAAATTGCTAGAGTCAAATATGATTTCAAGATCCAATGTTGCAATTTCCAAATATTCTTAAGAATTTATTTCAAAACCAGAGTTCCAACAATCCCTTTATTTAGTTAAAACGCGAAATTATTGTTTGTGAATGCAACCAATCGATTATTCAGCGCTCCGAGAATATTTCTAGCTGTTAATTCGTTTATCAAATCAATTTAAATCTTCGCTCGTATCTCAATAACAATGCAACTATTTGCGTGTGCAAATGCGTTTACAAGCGGTCCCGGCGAGAGACAAAAATGCGTTCGCAAGCATAAATATTCATGAGAAGATTGTTTAAACAAAACAAAAAAACACAAACAGAACGGAATCTATTTTCAGTTGCTCACACTTTTAGGCGATCGACATTAACAGTATATTCTGCAACTAAGGAGGAATGTTGATGATTTGCGACGAGTGGATTTTTAGCCCGAGGCGAAGCCGAGGGCTGAAAAACACTTGTCGGGGTTCATCAGCTTTCCTCCCAAGCCGCACACGATATTTTTTCTCGTGCTTTAAATTTTTCAATACTTTAAATGTTTCATATTGTAGTCGAACGAAGTCAAAACTATGCTTAAACGTCATCCCAAGCAGCAATATACAAATGGCTCGACGTCGGGCCGACATATTAAGTCGTCATGCGACGTCGGCAATCGGTCGGCGATTAACGCCGAGCGGCCCCGGGCCGATGGCAGTCCAACGTCGGCCTGTCGTCGGCGTGCGACGTCGGCCCGACGTCGGCATGCAAGGTTATGATGAGCCAAAAAATTGTTATTTCCGCGACGTTATGCCGTGGAAAATCGTGTAGTGTTGTAAAGGGAAAAATATAGCATACAACGTCGTGCCGACGTCGGCCCGGGGTCGCTCGACGTTAATCGCCAATGTCGGGCCGACATTACAATATGACGTCGTGTCGGCGGGACGTCGCGATTGCTACCTGTGATTTTCAATAGTTATGCAGTAGGCGCCAGAAAAAGCAATTCCACAAAAACATATCTTCTTCCACAATTTTCAGTATATTGACTTTAAATTCTGTCCAGTAATGCAAACAAATATTTTCCACAAAATAATATTAGATTAATGACAAAACTTAATTACACAAAATGTTAGGTCATTTATAAAATCTCAAAAGAACAAGCGATTTCGTTAATTTTGAGAGGTACTTTGATGTTAGGTGTTTTTTTTTCAGGGTCCCTTAAAATACTGGTCTCGTGAGTTATCATTGCACCGAGAAAAAAGTATAGATTAAATTTACCGTGCTTGTCACGGAACTGAAAACGATAACGGCAGCACGGTAAAATTTCCGTGTGTTTCACGGTAAACTTTCTTGATATTTGTCATACTTTTTTATGAATTTAGCATGAATTTTTAGCTCAACGCCCTTATCATTTTCAGTTCCGCGACAAGCACGGTAAATTTAATCTGTACTTTTTTCTTAGTGTGCAATTCTGTGTAATTTTTTAATTGATTGTTGGCTTCGCAAACTGAAGCCCGACAAATTTTAAATCGGTTCATGATCCACTGATTAATTAATTAACCGAACCATTTCATTAGCTTATCATCGCCGATTCATCGGTGAACTGAACTGCCATTGTAACGCGACTCGATCGACCGGTTGCGTTCACTCGACTGCCAAAACAAAGGGCGTGCCGGTTTAAACGCCGCGAGAATTAATACAGAATCATTTTCGCTATCACTTCCAATTTCCGTTTGTGCCACAACGATGTCTGTATTAGCATTATTGCGCAATCGCTGTTTATGGCAAAAAATGAGTATTTACAAGGTGACAGAAATGCGTGTTCGGAATTTCGTTACAATTTTGGAGACAAAAAGAATATTTTGAAGATGTTCGGAAATTGAATTGAGGCGAAGAAAAATTGCAAGTGATAAAATGCGAGTATCGTGCATACCCTATAAAAAACGACTTAGGAACCTATGTAAGAATATACGTAGGAACTTACGTCGGATTTTGGCGTAGGAACCTGCGTAGGATCCTACGTAGGTTCAATAACATTCATGTTATTGTTATGATACCGTTCAGCGATCATATAAACTGCAGTTCCTTCGCTTTTAACATTTTTTTCTATTTTAAAGAATGTGAATTGCGAAACTCGAAACTTTCTCTGAAGATGCAGTCATTTACCTCAACGCAGTCTGAGTGATAGACTTTCGCACGTACTTCAAAAATGCTTTCTCTTAATATTTCTGATTTCTTATTTTTTTCTAGATTCTTCACATTAATAATAACCCGTGTTAAAATTTCCTTTCAATTCCGTAGTACGCAGAAAGAAAGGAATTGTAGAGAAATGTGGAACGGAAATTTCTTAGGAAAAAACGGAAATTTTGTTTCCAAAAAATGGTAACAACGAAATTTCATTCTTTTCTAAGGATTTCGATGGAAATTATAAAATCGCAAAACAATTTTTAATAGTATATTACTTTACAAGTGGGAGAAGTAAAATGCTGCTGTCACAAGTGTCTGATTGGTCACGAGCAAAGCGAGTGACCAATCAGACACGAGTGAGAGGAGCATTTTTACTTCTCCCACATGTGAAGTACGATATTTGTCCTCACAGTGAGGAAAATATTCTTTTCGCAGGAAAAAATTATTCAGTCTATTCTTACACTTGTGAATTAATAGAAGTATTTAAGCGAAAATGCTGTGCTTTGTGACAACCTCAATATTATATGATTTGGGTCAACTTGCACCATGTGCGTACTGCGAATGTGCAGTATTCACTGTTTTAGATCAAAATATTCTGGTAGAAAAAGAATTTCCTTTTGAGTCAAATGCAGTTCTTGATATATCAATCGGGAAATCCTTCTAAAACAAAAAATTCCTTTTGATCAACAATTATTTTTTTAAGAGTGTGCATTTATACATTTTTTTAGATGAGATACGTTTTTTGTGCCCGTTAATGACAAAAAACTTTCTTAAACGCACGCTACGCGATCGATATACGCAAGATCGCCAGTCTTCACTGGTGGAGACTTCAATGCGAGAAATCTTCACAACAAAGTCGTCTTTGTCTCGTTGGAGAAGTCCAGAACGAGAAGAGAGTTCGGAAAATTCGATTAGAGACGATATAATTGCGGCTGGAAGTTCCCTTCAACATATTTGAAGAATATGATGAAGGAAAGAACGGTTCAAGATCAGGAAATAGAAATAATTTTTACAATATATTTATCAAAGATGTTTTATTTTAGTATTTCAGGCGAGACATAATTACATTTACTTAGAATTAGTACCAAATAGATTTCGTTAATTATTCATCAAGAATCCATCCATCCGAAAAAACAACACTATGAAAAAACTTCAAATCCGTGAAGTTTTTTCATAGTGTTGTCCCTTTCTAATGTTAGTTTTCCAGCCGTTGGAAAAATAATATTACTCTTCATAATTTGTATAATGGAATTAAATTTCAACTTTTAATTACAATTTAATTATTACTCTTTACAATTAAATTACAATTTAATAATAGGTACATAATCAAAAAAGTTACAATTTTCATAATTAAACTAAAATTACTCATTTAAATTTTGTTTATATAACCTCAAACTTCTCAAATTGAATTTAATGTAACAATGAACTTTTTTTTCTCATTACCTTTTCCTTCTTATTTTCCATTTACAAGTGTAATTGTAAATATTTCATTCAAATTTGCACATTTTTATAATCTATATTTTTATTTAACTGTTGCATTACATTATGCATCATGCTATGTATTCTGAAAAACAAAAACTGCATCTTATGTGTCAATAAATTTACGTCATAACCTATAAAATTTTTCTCGAAGGTACGTTCACTGCGACATTACAAAATCACACTGCTGTACACAATGGTTCTTTGTAGCGTACTAGTTTTTCTATTCACGGCACATAGATTGGAGTTACATAGAAAAGTTTCAATGAGTCACAAAATCATCTATTTAGCCCGAAATCAATTAGACAATCTATATGAGTGGAATAGATTGCGGTTAGGGTCACAAGGCCATTTTTAAGAGTGTAGGTTACAGAAACATATTCGGAGACTGGCAACAGAGTCAAAACAATGTATAGAAAAAACATGTTTTTTTCACCATGTTTAATATATTGTAATAGTATATTCCGCGTCATGTGTAGCGGACGATAGTGAAACTATCTGTTTCGGGCCTTAAACTCCCGCTTACGGCCCTTTAACCTTTGATAGTTTCACCTACGCCGCTACATATGACGCGTAAACCGTTGTACAGGCTTCGGGTGCAGTGGCCCTCGGTAGTAATATACTATTATGTATCAAGGGCGGTAAGTGAGTCATTATTGATCTGCGAGGAGATAACGAGACAAGCACGAGGGCTACAGAAGGCAGCCCGAGCCGCAGTCGAGTGTTGTCAACTCCGTGCATGTCTATAATGGCATACCGTCTGTGATACATACTATATTCTATGAATAAAGTGCACGGTATGTGCACTTACCGCCTACTGGATAGTATGGTAAGTACAGACAGCCCTAGAGCTGTAATGACTTACTTACCGCCCTATTGAGCGGGCGGTAAGTTTACGCTTACCGCGCACGTGATACATAAAATACGTTTTATACACGATACAAAAATTAACTTCAAACTTAGATTTCCTATATTTACGAGCTAAATATCTGAATAGAAAAATATTTGAATTATTTCATTCAGCCGAGAACTACCTTTAACCCGACCCAAACCCACTTTTGCACATTTCGCCGGAAAAAATAATTAGCCGCCAAAGCCAAGTCGCCGTCAACAGCGCGCAAAACTCGAGCACCGAAAATCCGAATTCGAGCATCCACGTCATATGATACAGTCGAAAACAAATCCGCGCGCTGACCCGAAAACGTCAGTTTGGACGTGCGCCTCGCGATCGGGATTAATGCGCGCGAGTCCTTTTAATTTCCGGGCTTTATTTTATTTCGCCATTACACTCGCGCCGCGCGAATTGTCGAAGTTGATGAGGACTGATGACGCTGTAAAAATGATGACACTCCACCGCGGCGTTATTTTTTTGACGCATTGATATCCAGTTTTTTTATATCCCTATTCTTGCCACCATTCCCCGCGTTCTTCCCGGCGAAATTGGAGCTTTCGGGCAGCGTCCGATAATTCCCCGCTATTTCGCGAATTCCACGCGATTTCCGGGTCCAATAAGTTTTCATTACTGCGACCCGTCCGACAATTATGATAAATCCAACTAACTGCCCCAGAGATCCTCCAGAATCGACTGCAATATTCTCCTGAAATTCCTCGATATCGTGGCGAATGTGACGAAAAATCTAACCGATCTTTCTGCAAAAAAAAACCATTCAGGACCATTGGGTTGTGGCGAACTGAAGAATGAAGTGTTAAATTTAAAAGTAACTTTCCAATACATCCTTGTAGAAATAAAATCTCTGAAAATCTCGGATAACTGTCAATAGACAGGGTGCACATCTGACGGTGGCGCCACCATGTGATATGCCGCATAAATTCTCATGTAACTAAATGTTGTTTTGACATATGCCAAAATTCAAAAGAACGCAATCGAAATATCACATTTTTCACGTTTCCTACGAAAGTGTGGCAAGCGGAAAGTAAGCAGAAATGGGTAGATGTTTTCTGTAATAATCAATATTGTTTATTACTAAGGAAATAAACATCGATTTCGTATTACATTATTTGGCACAATTTGTAAACATTGCATACATAACCTTTGTTACCGTTTCGTTCCACTTGGCCACTAATTCGCAAATTTCATTGTTTTACTAACCTTATCCATCGAGATTCGTTGAAAAAATGCTGAATATCCACAGATCTGAAAGCCACAAGTAATTATAACATTATTCGCGGAACCCATGTTCATGTGCACTCGCGAAACAACATTCAAATCGCGCGGGACGTTACATGAGTTAGGCCCAAAAATGCCGCATGGCGCTGCTGTTCTGATATGCACCCTGTCTATACGTTCAGGGTTGGGCAAACTGCATTACATGGCGTATCTGCGTTGCAGACATTATGGGCGGTTCACAATGCGACATTTGACGTCGAACAAATGGGAACGCTCGCGCGTTCCCATTTGTTTTACATTGGGATGCTTGCGCGTTCGACATCAACATTGTGAACCATCCGTTACCGCGATACACGTGTAACGCATAACGTAAGACATTAGCATTACGCGCTACATTTGTAATGCGCAACGTGTAACGTATCAGGTGTTCCGTAAAAATGTAAACACATCGAAATAAATTCAAAAATTTTTGAAATAATTTGATAAAAAATTAAAAAACAAAAAAAACAAACAAACAATTTGAAACAAATTGAAAAAAATTTGCAAAAATTCAAAAAATTTTCAAAATTTCAAAAATTTTTGTTAATTAAAAAAATTTTATAAAATGTGGAAAAAATTCATCTAGAAAAAAATCGAAATAAATTTAAACAATTTTTTAAATAATTTGAAAAAAAATTTTTTAATTTTTAACAATTTGAAAAAATTGGAAGAAAGTTCAAAACCGTTTTCAAAAATGCAAAAAAATTTCAAAAAATTCATGATAAATTTAAACAATTGGAAAAATTTTAAATAAATTCTATAATTCAATAAATTTTTAATAACTGGAAAAAATTGGAAAAAATCAATTAATCAAAAAAATTTGAAATTTGAAAAAATTTGAATAGTGAAAAACATCGAAATAAATTCAAACAATTAGACCAAATTTTCAAAACAATTTAAAAAATTCAAAACAATTTCAATAAATTCCATTAATTTGTAAACGTTTTAAGTAATTCTAAAATTTCAAACAATTCGAAAAATTGTTTGAAAATTATTTAAATTTTTTTTAAATTTTTTAAATTTTTGAAAATTTTTTGGAATTTCTGAAAATTTTTTGAATTTTTGACAATTTTGTTGAATTTTTTAAGAGATTTTTTGAATTTTTGAAAATTATTTTGCTTTTTTTCCAATTTTATCAAATTTTTTGACTATTTTTTGAACTTTTTCAAACTTATTTGAATTAAAAAAATTTTTTTGGAATTGTGTGAATTAAAAAAAAATTTATATTTTTTGAATTACAAATTTTTTTACATTATTTCAAAATTTTTTCAATTTATTTCGATGTTTTTTACTTTTTTCTAATTGTTTGAATTTTTATTAAAAATTTTTTTTTACTTTTGACAATATTTTGAATTTTTTTCGAAATTTTTTATTTGTTGAAATTTTTTGACAATTTTTTGAATTTGCTGGGAAAAGTATATTTTTAATGTTAGCAAAGTTTCAACCCAACCCCCGATTTTAGTGAGAAGAAGGTATTTATATAAATTTATTTAAACCTCTTTATAAGGTGTTTATAATAGTGCTGAATAAGTGATTTTGTAGCAGTAAAACTTACATGGTTCTATCTGGAGCACAAGTGTATAATAAAATCTTGTTTTTATGATCATCCTTGTCAGATATATCGACACATGATTTGTCATAAGTGTCAATAGATTCGGTACCTTCTTCAGGTACAAAGTGTCCATTTAGATCAATTAGCCAATCCTTGAACTTTTTCACTCCCCGAAAACATTTATATATCCAGTCTAAATTAGAACTATTAGAACTACTTATGACGAAATCTGAAAAAACTTCATTTGTAAAAGAAGGCTTTTTTTGATTTTGAACTAAAATAGTTACCTTTTTTTGCTTACCTCTGTTTTTAATTTCTTCCGACGAAAAACGTGATGAATCTAATGTGTCTAGAAGTGATCGAAAATTAGATACATTTGACTGCAATTTATCACAGGTCTTGGTTTCATAAATAAAGTAAGTATCTTTTGGGCAGCACTTATTCACAAAAATGTGATCTTTTTTCGCAACAACATCGTCTATACATTTACGATAGACGAAAGTGTTTGCCACATTCGTGCTACTTAGGCAAGCCTCCTCGTCATTTTCTGTCAGATCAATTGTCTTGTGTGGAAGGCTAATCTGTAACAAACGTTCGACATTAAGAAGAGAAAAAGCCAATGTGAATTTCTACTTTACCGACTTTATTGCCTTTTGAATTTGTATAAATATTGCAAGATATTTGCCGTTTTCAGGAGAACCGTGTGCTTCTTTAGAAATGGGAGAATGTTCTAAACTATATATAGTTTTCAACATTCGCCTGAAAACAACATATGTTACAATATTTATATAAACACAAAAGACATTAAAGTCGGTAATATTTCAATGATATTATTTAAACATTCTATTAAAAAATATACGTACTGTAAAACTGACGTCATTGAAATCTGTGTCGTTTACTAGATATTCCAGATAAGAATGATTGCAAGTTAAAGGTCTTGTTGAGTCAATGTTTATTCTGTACTGTTTCCCATTTAAATGGTACGGCTTATTGGGAGATGGGTAGCTGACACATTCATAGCCGGCTTGATGAGACGTGAGGATTTCGTTGTGTTTACAACACGATGTAATATTTTTTACAATTGGGTCACAGTACACGTATGCAGGCGAATATTCCGTTTTCATCACATTACCAACGCATATGAGATCCAATTCTGGCTTTTCCCTTAATCTTAGACCACAATTTTTACGCCCTTCAATACTTTGAATTTCATGTGTCACTGTAAAATCTTTTTTGTTTGCACACTGTGGTGTCACAAGATTTAAAATATAAAAATCGCTGGAACAACAGGGTTCTATTACCCCGCAAATCGGACTTGATATTAACAAGGTAGAAAAAATGATATAAAAGATATTATTTCTTGCCCGCATTTTCCGTCGGTGTAATTGACTATAACAATGACAAATAAAAGACTTAAAGATATA